>JBCAUI010515147.1:0-12262 GCA_038406195.1 Haplosyllis anthogorgicola | reverse complement strand
GGACATATGTTAGATGCACTCGGGGTTGAGGGAGGTAATTTATTTACCTTGTAGGGCATACAAAATGTCTCTGTACAGTCCTCTCCCTTGATCCGCTACTGTTTATAATCGATTTGCAATACCTTGGCAGCATAGTCTATTAATCGAGACAGATCCTAAGGCATGTAAGATTTTGTTTGCTCATCCCTGTGTTGATTATTTTCAGGTGAAAATTTAGCATATTGGAAGGATGGAGAGAAGGAAGGGATGATGAATATGGGAAAAGATACATTTACAAAGGAGGAATTAAAAGAAGCACTGAAAAGGTTCAAGGCTAATAGGGATGATGTACAAAATCCGGATAAAGTAAAATATAAATACAGGTAAAATTGTAATCTTGTCTTTTGAACTTTACATGAACTGTATATTCACTCGTTGTTAAAACTACGAAACTAGTAACATAAGGACATGCCACAATTATATTTAATGATTTATTTTTACAGGAGCATGGACGAATTGAAAAAAGACATGGATGCTTTGAATATGGGCATGAAGACAGATGTTGAGATCATACGTGAACTTGTTGACTTGTACAGGAATGAGACAATAAGTGAAGAGCAGAGGCTTAACATTCTTACTGATCTAGAATATTATGTACACCAGGTAGGTGACAGTATTCGCATCAGCACGGCATTAAATTCTCTTTTTAAGTAGAAAGTAAAATATAAATCAAATGAAGGAGATTACTGTCTATATTATGTTGATGTTTAATCAGATGGATTAATTTATAGATAGATAATGCACTGGACCTCGTAGACATGGGTGGCATGAGTCTAGTCCTCAAAGACTTGAATCATACAAGTGAAGAAATCAGAAGTGAAGCAGCATTTGTTATTGGATCCGCAGCACAAAGGTTGGTCAAGTTCACACTGAGATTGTTGTAGGTCTTAATATTCAGTACCCATTAGATTTTGGATCTACATTGCATCAGTAGTTTAAACTGCTCTTTAAATTGTGTTTTTTCATTCAATTTCAGCAACCCAAAAGTGCAAATCTTCATGCTTGATAATGGTATCATGCCAACACTTATACGAATGTTATCTACACAGAGTTCACCTGCTTTACGTAATCGTATCCTGTATGCGTTGTCATCACTTCTTCGCCATTTCCCATATGCACAACTACATTTCCTGCAGCAAGGTGGACTGCAAGCACTATCCACCGTGTTTCAGACGGGAGGAACGGAAAAATTGCAACTTAAAGCCGTAACACTCATCAACGATTTAGTCATAGAAAAGGTAGGAACCATTTACCATTATCTTTATTAGTTGCAACTTTGCTGTCATACAGATGGGTCTTAATAGGGGGGGGGACTAATATGGAATATTTTCTATTGTGTGAAAAAGACTAAACTAAAGCTTTTAAAAACAGCTGATCCATCAGGACTATGCATTTCAGATTTTGCCAGTCATTATAGCATTCAACAAGCCCGAATAATAATGTGGAAAATCATAGGTGCATCTTCCATTGACTGGCAGTCCATCTTGACCAGTGAGATTGAAATTGACTGGTTTGTGAAATTGACTGGTCACGGACTATCGGTCTAGCGGTAATGGAATCTTTGATTAAGGTTTTAAATGGCAATTACTTAAGAGAAGGAAATTTTGAAGAAAGGTGCTAATCACAAGTATGATGAAACACATCTGAAAGATGACTACAATGAGATGGTTAGACTTGCCAATAACATGTCATCAATATTGCGTGACGTCATACAATTTGCCAAAACCTCAGTGCTAAAACCTGCCGGATCCATCAAGGTAAAATTATCAGCAAAAGTTAGTTTTACAAAAAAATTTGTCCGAGGAAAGTATTTGTTATGGATTGCACTTGGTGCAACTGTTGCTATTAACTTTTTCGAAATAAATTTTGCTGAGGCATGTCCCTAATGTGAACTCATTTAATATTTGCTTAGAGCAGGGAAGATCTGCCTAAGAAAACTAAGAATATGGCTATGGCTTATGATAGGGTGCTGTTTCCTGCCTGGAAATTAGGTGAATAATGCAAAGACAAAAGGTTTGTTCAGTGCACACATTTATGCATTAGTATTGTTTGCTGTTAGAACAACTATGATATACTGCTGCATAGATCTGTCAAATCTTTCAATTTGACAAGATGTTCACGGCAATACAGCATATCTTAGAACTCTGTATACCATGGAATCTCAAGGACACTGCCTTTGCCAAGAAAATGTAGACGTCTCAGTAGCCATGTTACTCGGTAACTTTGCACAGAAATTTGCACGCTAACCTTTGCAAATTAAATGTACTCGCAGTTTGACTAGAGACCTGATTCCATACATAAACATCATTTTGGAAAATGTAACTACAGTAAATATTCTGGGAAGTGCTAAAGTAGAGAGGCCTAAGGACGAAAGAGTACGTACATTCTTTACAAATTTATTCAAGTGAAAACAATGACAGTTCTCTATAGAAAAAGATGAATTTCAGTGTAAATATCTCATTACTGTGCCCATAGTTTTATGATATTCTTCTCCCAGGTGGACAAAGAGTTGATTGAGAAATCCGAGAATATTTTAGAAGCAATTCCTAAAATGTTTCAGGTTGCTGAAACAATTGCCATAAGTTTTATGTTTGTCTGACAGCAAAGTTGACTTCTTAAATTTAATATCAAAAAAAGATTGGAAATGTAAAAGGAAAATGAAATATAGGACTCGTTGATTTTTCATATTGCAGAATTTAGCACATGTTCATCTTAGAGAACAAGATTCTCACGAAAAGGAAAAGATGAAGCAGTACAAACAGTAAGTATTTTCAACCGCAAAAAGACGCTTCGTATGTAATCAATATGGGGTTTTTTTGTATCATTTATATTTGTAATTTATTCCAGGTAACAATAGTTATTAAAAATTAAGTACCTAGTTTTGCAAGTGATTACATACATTTATGTAACATTTAAATACGACTGCAACATACTTGTGGCCATTTTTCTACCTTAAACCTTTGTGGCACCACCACGTGATAATGTTAGTGCCGAATCAAATCTTAGCCAATTAGGAAGTCACCGTAAGGCTAATTTGCTGACTGAGCTTGGAGCTAAGAGGAACCCACTATGCTTCAGTACGGCCAGCACTCATAACCACTAGATTCGAGTGTAGTTGTGCAAGCTATGCAGATTTAAAATGGCATCACTAACATGACTGGAAACAGTCAGCAGTAATCTGTAATTGGGATGCATTGTTATACTTTGCAGGATACTCTTGTTGGAATCACTTAAGGAACACGGCTGGTGCAACTTAGTTCCAACTTTACTGGACGTATCAGAACATGACGCCAGAGAAAAAGTAATAGTTACCATGGCAACTCTAGCAGAAGAATGTAAATGGACCTTCATATCATCAATGGAAAAATTATTACAATTAGAGACAGAATATAAAGTTTTATCTCAGGATGAGTTAAAGGAAAATGACGATGATTTATATTTCACTGGAATTTTACAAATATTAGAAAAACTTATACGAGAAGTAGGAACTGTACGCGATGAGTTGTGACGTAAGTTATTGTAATTCATAGTAAGTATATCACATCTGACCTCATTAGCCGAACTCACAACCCATCATCATCTCATTGCCGTCAAGCCTAAGTGCGACTGTGATGTTTTTCGTTTAAACCCTTTTTGCTGCATCAACAGTGAAGTTTAAATGCCTCAGGTGTTCATGAATGCCAGTTTCAAAAGATTACATTTGTATCAATTAGTTCACCCGAGACCAGTACGACCTGTTCTTTGTTAATAATTTTTTTTCATGTGCATGCCTAGATTTTAATGCTGTATTCACTCTGATCATGAAAGCGGGTGCCAAGACCAATTTTTGAGAGGATGCCTCAGAGTTCACAACAAAATTTGTTTTCACACATTTTTGTCAATTTATATACCTTTTTAATTTCACCACTCATTTAGTTATATTTATTTCAAAAATATGGGGTGCATATTTGGAAGGAATGCGGTATGTCAGTTTTAAAGATGTAACCATTATCAGGAGATAAAAAAAAATCAATAAGAAACAATTTGGGATGATATGGCTCATATTCAGATATCCCTATGAAGTTTAACAGTTTTTAAGCTCCGATTTCATTTTGAAGTACCGTACACAAAAAAAAAAAAAAATTGTGAGCTTCCATTTAAACCATCCAAGTGTGGCATTATAGTCTCAGTGTTGTGCCATTTGCACAAAGGTACAATTATGTACAAAGGATACAAGTATCTTGTTTGTTATGCGGAAAATTATATAATCATTTACAGATGTTTTAATAAAAAATAACTTCTCAAATCGTTGTTTTATATTTATGCACATGGTTTATATCACACAGTTTTCTTGATAAATACATGTACGTGAAATACAACCATCCCAACGTGACAAAATCTGTCATGTTTGTGTTTATTATCACATTTAGTACATTGAAATTTTTAATTCTATGTCTCAAATGCTTTTCCATGAACTTGACTTAAGCTTTAACCAGTTATTTTAATCCATACGGGTATCTGAACAATATTATACTTAAATTTAAAAATCCTCTAAATTTTGGAGTGAAATATACTGTTCACTGAGCTGCGATAGACGTGCGATCATAATCCTGTACACAGCACCTTTGTGTGCTAGTTCGGGAGCCCGAGTGTACACTAAATTGAAAACAGCTTAAGTAACAAATACACTTGTCCCCGGATATATCGATATTTTTGGTGCGGGAAAATAGCTTCGATATAAGCGGGATATCGATATAAGCTGAACAATTAACATGAGGGTCTTAATTTGGTGCGGGAAAAAAGTATCGATATAAGCGATATCGATATATCCGGGGAGGAGTGTATGTCTTCGGGTCATAGATTAATGGAATGTGTTACGATGATATGGTGTCATTGAACTGTTCTTTTCTGTGTACTGGACGGAAAAAGTCGTTTTACACTCTAGGCACATTACATATCACAGTGACCAACAAACAAAAGACAACAACGTGTTTAGATCTAAAACTACCGATAACATATAACATAACAATACATGTATCTTCAACTTTGCAACGTGTATGCACACCAACTGGGGTATTTTTGTTTCAACTGCATTGTCAATTTCAAGCACTGTAAATGCAAGGCTGAGATTACAATTTAATATTGTTGAAACATTTTTTAAGACTAGAAAAGCATTTCAGTGAAAAGGCTAATTATTTCAGTATGAAACGTTCAATGTTTCTGCATTTTAGCGTAAAATGCAGTTCCAAAACTGTACCACTGCCACACAGTACTCTTTAACTATACCTTTGATTTCTTTATAAATTAACAATATAAATAACCTTAGCTAGTGAGGAAGATGGCACTTTCAACACAATAGGCAGGTATATGCTTAGCATGCGTGCATACAACAAACTGACAAAATGTTCACCAACAGCAGTAAATCGTTTAGTCTAGCACATAAACAAAACAACTGAGTAAGATCTACATACAACAGATTTACATCCACTCTCATGTTTCCTCTAACAAAGGAGAAAATTCTTTTAAAATAGCAATAATCTTCATCACTTAATTTGCAGTTAAGCACACAACTGGGTGTTAATTCGTAGCTAGCTAGCTAGCATAAAAGGTAAGTTCATTGCTATCATATCCTGTACATGCGAAAGCCCGTCCGTCGTCGGTGATGAATTTCACCCCCTGAAGCTGAAGATCTGTTACAAACTCGGAAAATTTCAGATCCATTGATGGCTGTGAATCTGCTCCCTTCAACTGCCAAACTCGCACTGCTGAATCCTCACTGGCCGTTACCACCTGCGAACAAAATTTTATCAATGAGACTATACTATGATGTTCTGCCGATGGTAACAGAGACAAACAATTGATCTTAACTGTGTAACTTTATTTGGGCAGCCATTGCTCCATGCTCGGTTCCAAGAACAACAAATGGCGGTGCGTACAGTGGCATACATACAGGAATTAATGCTACGATGCATTACTCACAGATAAACGATATCTGTTACATCTCCCCTTTAACAAAGAAGACAATATTACAGTATTTAAATAAATACGATGTAATGAATAAAATAAACACGATGTAAAAGGTCGCAAATAGACATTTTGGCATTTAAACGCTTGCTGGAAACATACAGATCTGTGGCCATACGGACATGACTACAAATGAAACCATTGGTAATAACGAAGTAAAACAATAGAATGCGTAGAACATATGACTTTGCGTGACAAATATGGTGCATAACTATGCTGTGCACGTTTGTAATTATACAGAGTTCACCTGAGATACATGTATGTACGATTACATAGCTGATTGTTTAAGCCATAAATTCTGAAATAAAGCTAAACAAAATATTACAGATAAAGATGGAATCCGAGTCCTTATTCTAAATGCACTTTGAAACTTATATACAGGGTACACATTGCATATTCAGCAATATGCAATTGTGTGCAATGGTACGCATTACTGTTAGTGTCTATAGATCTGTTGAACAGATCTGAAAGTTCAAATCACAAATTAATTCCAGTTATCTTGATATTCTTATCTTCTCCCCGGATAAAGGAAAGGAATGGTGGTGTCTTCACTGTCTTGAAGAATGGATACATTGTAGTCACATACAGCTATAATGAAGACACTGCACAAACAGTTAAACATTTGGATACTTGCATACTACACAATAATAGCACTATAATGATGACACACATGTAGGAATTAATAATATGATGTACATTTGTAAATCTAATTGCTTTGGTGGAACGACTGAATGTCCTGACCTTGTGACTTTGTTACTTGTAGCAGTTGCTGCAGCATTATGTGCCGGCTTTGTTGCAACTCTTTTGGAATTTGTAGGAGTAACAGTATTTTGATTAGATTTAATAGGGTTATCCAACAATTCCTTTGAAATAATAGGCTTAGTTACAGGGATCTCCCATTTAACCTGCAAGTAAAAAGGAATCTTTGACTGATGGATATTGATTCTGTTGTGTGAAATTACATTACCAGAGGGTAACTGGATTTTGTTACTTCTGTCTTGTCTTGCCATGACATGGCCGTTTATCCACTTTCCATCTTTGAAGACCATAATGTCTGCACCTACAAGAAGTATTTCTAATGCATTATCTTTAGCATTCTGATCATAATAAAATTTGTTCTTGTCGGTGCGCTTCTGTAATTCATCTTGGACTGCATCATTTCTACAACTGTCAAAACATGGTAATAAGCCTTTAAATTTATGGGTATTGAGTAATTCCACAGGCAATGCAAGGGTATCAGAGATTGGTGTACATAAATACTCTAATAAACCTAGGCACCATGTTTCTCCTGACTTCTTCATAATACACTTGACCGTCTGTACAGCCCTTTCTGCCAGATTCCTGAGTGATGATAGGCACTTGAAAAGCTGACTTTAACATTTAAATCATTCATTCCCTGCAAGAAATAAGATGATGTGAAATTAGAGCCCAAGTCACATCTCAATTCAGATGGTAAACCGAATTCGCTAAAAATGGATATCATGCGGGATAAAGTTTCTTCTGCAGAATGCAATAAGAGATGTCAGACCATGACAAATTTGGAGTATTTGTCCACCACTATAAGGTACGATCTGCCCTGGAAGTCAAAAATATCACTGGCAAGCATGTCTCATGGTTTAGTAGGTACTGACAGAATAAGTGGTTCTTTCTGTTGTTTGTTCTGATTCTCCTGACAGGACTGACATTTCTGTACCATCTCTTCAATGTGTTTGCGTAAAATGGTTTTGGTTACACCAAGGTGTGTAATTTTGTTAAAGCATTGTCTCTGAGTGAGACTGGTACTATGATTTGAGTTCCTTTCAGGACCATGCCATCAACTACACATAACTCATCTCTGAAATTAAAGAAAGTCTGAATGGACGCAACACATTTGGATTTTAAAGAAGGCCATCCATCATAAATGTACTGCTTTAGTATTTGCAGATCTGGGTCCTCCTTTGTCACTGATTGTATCTCTGAAATTTTTGATTCAGAAACATTAATGTCTATGTCATGAATAGACACATTTAAATCTGATAATTCAGAGTTTTTACCATCCACTGTATTGTGCGACAGTAAACTTGATAACGCATCAGATAAAAACATCTTTCTTCCTGGTTGGTATAGACAGTCAAAATCATAGTCTGAAATGTGAAGTAACTTTCTAGCCAAATGAGGACTAATGTTAGTGACATTTTACTTAAACAGAGAAGTAAGCAGCTTATGATCTGTAATAACAATTGACTTGCACACATATACAAAATGCTTAAACATCACTAGAGAGAATAAAATGCCTAATAATTCACGCTCTATGTTTGCATACCTAGACTCCACATCGGATAAAGATTTTGCTGCATAAGTGACAGGTCTCAGGCTGGTTGGTACTTCATCACATTTTGCATCATTTTTCAGCTCACTATTGGGTTGGAGTAATACGGCTCCCAGTCCCAATTTTGAAGCATCCATTTTAACGCAGACAGGCAGTTCTGGGTTGAAAAATTGAATGAGACAATCATTAGTAATTTTCAACTTAAGAGTCTTGAATGCTTGTGTATGTATTGCCATCCAAATAAATGGTACATCTTTCTTTGTCAATTGTTGGAGTGGATGACAAAGCTTTGCAAGGTCTGGAATGAAATGAGATAACCAAGTAACAGATCCTAGAAATGATAAAAGTTGGGTAACGTTTTCAGGAATAGGCCAATTCCTAATTTCCTCAACCTTTCTGGGATTGGGTTTGATGCCTTGCTTTGTTAGAACCATTCCAAAAAATGGTACTTCACTGCAGTTGACATGCACTTTCTTGGGATTGAGGTGAAGATCTATTACTACACATGTGTCAAGGAAATTGATCAAATAAGTATCATGTTCCTGTTGTGTTTCTCTGTATACTAGTAAATTGTCAGTGATTCTAGTTACACCTGCAAGATGTGAAAGCAACTGATTTAATGCAGACTCAAACAAGTCTCTGCTATTGCATAGACCCATTGCAAGAATGTTAAATACATAAAAGCTGATTGGCATCAACATAGCTGTTAGTAAATATGACTTTGTAGATAAGGGTAAATGGAAAAACCCTTTGAAGGCATCAAAGACAATAAAATACATGGCCTTTGCCAGCTTGTGAGAAACCTCATCAATTGTAGCACTGTTGCAAACAGGACATAAAATATATTTGTTAAGTCTTGTTGGATCAAGACAAATGCGCAGCTTGCCATTTGGTTTCTTGACAATTACATATGAATTTAACCATTCACTCAGTGTATCTCTGTCCAACTTGGATATGATGCCTTGTTCCTCCATTGATTTGATTTCTTTGGCAAACTTGTCCTGTAACACTATTGGTACTCATCTGGGTGCAGCCTGGAATGGAATTGAGTTTTCTTTAAATTTTATCTCTAATGGCTTAATCAGCAATTGCCCTACACCTGAAAATAAATGAGAGTATTTGCTGTCATTAATGATTTTGTCCTTTGTTAAGTCACAGGCATTGATCAGGGATTTTACACCAGTATCATCAACATCCAGCTCTACTGAATTTACATTTGGATCTGAGGTCATTGGCATTCTGTCACACCAGCTGTTGGTTACCAGACAGTTGACAGATAGCATTCCCAGGGAGGCACAGTCAGATAAACCTAAATTAGGCTTACATCGATCGGGTACTATGTAAAGTTCACACAACTTTGACACTTTACTGTTCATGACAGTGAGACACACTGTACCTAACTGCTTAATTGCAGATTTGTTGTAAGCTTCCAGAGTAACATTCTTGTTGATCGACTTCACTAAGTCCTTGACAGTAAGATCTGGAAACAGATGTTGAAATTCACATAATGGCAAAAGATTACCAGCAGCTCCAGTATCGAGCTTAAAATGCATTGTACAATCATTACCAGCTTTGTTGCGCAGTTTGAGATTGGTTAAAATATGCTTGTAATGCACTGACAATTCAGAACTGATTTTGTCAAACAAGATGTTCTCCTGAATAGAAGCATAGACCCCTGTTTTTAACAATACCTTACTGATGACACTGATGGAGTCATAACTGAAATGATTGTCATCTTCAACGCCATGGATATCTTTGCGCAATTTCTGACCAGGACCACCACTGCCATGGTGTCCTCCATGCTGGGGTGTGCCTCTACCACAGCCTGATTGCTGTTGTTGAGATCTACAACATTTACTAAAGTGACCCAATTTACTACAATTAAAACATTTTTAATTGTAAGTGGGGCACTGGCAAGGTGCATGGTTAGTTTGACAATTTCTGCATTTGTGTTGACCATATTGAGATCATGAAGGGGCACCTCCATGACCTCTGCCCCTACCTCTGGGGTGATGACTGTGACTTCGTTTGTGTACAACACTCACATCAACTGTATTGTTTGATTTACCATCCTGTAAATTTTGCACATATTTCTCGCTTTGAATAATAGATTTGACTTTGTGTGTGATGTTAAGTACATCAGAGACCGTCATCTCTTTTGTAACTTCTTTTAAAAGTTGTTCTTGAACACGTTTGTGGCAATTATGCATTAGAAACATGAACTTGATTACTTCATCTTTGTTTGTAAATTCACAATCGCTTGCCAAGTCACACAACTTGGTCATAAAATTGCTCTGATGTTTACAATGATTCGAGTACAGTGATCCAAGCTGATACCAAGCATGTATCATGCCACTAGTCAGCTTAAAGTAAGCATCAAATGCATCTAGGACCTTGTCCAATTTATGTTTATCCTCAGGATCTGCAAATACAAGATCTTTCTCATAAACATCAAAAACTTTTCTGCCCATCCAATTGAGTAAGGTGGCTACTTTCTGCTTTCCATCCAGCTTTGAAAATGGACCATTAGCAAGTAAATTATTTACCTGTAATTTGAACTTGTTGAAGGACTCATAAATGTTAGCACTTTCCCAATTAAAATTGGGCTTGTTGATTGGGACACAGATTCTGGCATTGTGACAAATATGTAGTAGTAGTAACTGGATTGAAAACTGCAAAGACAGAGTCATTACTCAAATGGAAAAATCCTGTAAATTACAGAATAGATGTAAATACATGAATACACATGTAGATACATTCATAAATGTAGTAAAAACATCAATAAATGACCTTGATAGAATCAAAACCTTGACCAAACAGGTGTAATTGACCAGATTTGTTGATAAAAATGACGACAAAGTGGCTATTGACTGTTGGAGTTACAACACAAAAGGTCACAATGTAAACAAACAGCTGTCACGTTTGGAAAAAATTCTACTTCAGCTGTGAAATGCATGTAAATGCAGATATTGCCAAATAAAATTTTTGTGGTGGTAGAAAACACCAAGCCAAATGAAGATTGAGCCTCTAGAAAGGCTAAAGTGACTGTATTGTTGCTGGAACGGTGGTTGAAATGGAGCAAAATTCAAACAGGAAGTAGATCGTGGCCATATTGGTGTCATGTGTAAATCATGAAAAACATGAAGAAGAAGCAGCTGAAATGAATCGATTCTGCCTTAAAAGTTCAAAAGATACTTGCACAAATATACGATGTCAGTGCTCCTGTGAGTAGCTGGAACAAAGTTCAGATGGTTTCCATACACGAAAATGTCTTAAAAGTTCACAATAAATGATGCAAGTCCAAGGTCAAATCCTGGAAGGCAGCATGTCTCCACCATCTTGAAATTTCAATGTCACAATTTCAACTAATTTTCATAGCCAAACAAGGCTCTGCCATTGTCTATAAACATTACAAACTGTTTCCCTGAAGGCTCCTTTAGTTACTTCTGACACTATGTAATGTTCTGCCAATGGTAGCAGAGACAAACAATTGGTTTAAACTGTATAACTTTATTGGAGCATCCATTGCTCCATGCTCGATTCCAGCAATGCCAGATGGCATGCATTACAGCAAAGGCATACAACCGAGGAATTATGCTATGATGCATTACTCATAAATAAATGATATCATTACACAACACGTGGAGAAAAGTAGACCCTGTATTCACAGCTGTATTCATCCATATTCCTTTGGTATTTATGCGAATAATGATGAAAAAATATCAACTTACCTAAAAAGTATTTCAATTTCAAAATATATGTTGTCAAGTAACTTCAAATATAATAATCCAGTATATATTCCACTACATATTGCACTATCTATGACTATATATACATATATCTATGGTTTACAGAAGAAATGAAATTTACAACTTTCAGCAATGAGTATTAGTTATCAAAGTAAATATCCTC
>JBCAUI010515146.1:0-25059 GCA_038406195.1 Haplosyllis anthogorgicola | reverse complement strand
CCGCTTATATCGATATCCCGCTTATATCGATATTTTTTTCCGCGCCAAAAATATTGATATAAGCGGGGACGAGTGTACATGGCATCTTTGCATTGTATTGCGAAAAACAAGTAGAACTGTTACCTAAAAGCTGGAGACATTTCTGTCATTTCTTTGGATTTCTTTTTCTACTCGAAGCATGCATTAATTAAAGTTCACTCTCTGTAAATAAAAAATGCAATAATTAAGCATTCATAGCTGTTCAAACAGAACCCACTGAATGGTACAGTGGCCGATCCAGGATTTTACGTCCAATGGGACAGGCGGGGTGGTGAACACGCTCGGTGTTTTTGCTTCGTGTAAAAAATCTGCGAAAAATAGAGGTTGGGGTTTTTTTGGGGGGGGGGGGAGGGAGGCTGGTATAGGTAGTCACCTGCATCTCCTAAATCCACCTAAATGTCACATGACGAAAATAAATAAAGAATAAAATGATAACAGTAATCTTATATTTCACAGGTATTTTTCATCCAAGGATTCAAACAAGCATGAAACAATTATGACATTATTCAGGATTCATTTTGATTGTTTTTACGTTTACATGCAATCATAACTAATGTTCAAAAGATCTAGACCCTTAAATTGTTGTAGTACTCAAATCAGAATTTCGAGAAAGTTCAGTACAGGTTGGGAGTTGGGAGTTCAGCATCAACTTACCTCCAGAACTAAAACTAATCACGTGACGTCTAATTAAAACAATACAACCAATAAACCAAACTACACTGAAACACTTACAATCGTTCACAAGCCACAGTAATTTGCGTCCAGTTTAGACAAATTTACCTGTTTGGTCAGGTGGGCGATAATACAAGGATTTCCTTTGAAGGAACCATAATAAAGCGTGACGATACGCTTGAGTGCGCAGACACGTTGCAGTATGTCTCACATAGGTGCAAAACTATCTATTGCTTCTTTTCAGTACAAAAAGGTCAGATTCTTACATGGTTTAATATTTTAATTGACATAAACTTATGATTCGACGACTGCAATAGCTTTATTCAAAGAAACATGTAAGCACTGGATTGATTTCAGTGAAAATCAATAAATAATTGGATTTTTCACGCAAAACTCCGCTTAGTCACCCAATAATGGATCACCTTTCTTTCACTTTCTAGCACAAAAATTGAAATAAAATTTTATTTTACCTTGGCTTGAGATTAATTTAACTCAATATAAATCCATTGTGTTTGGTTTTAGCATGGAAGCATCTAGAATTACTCTGTAAAAAGCGATAAAATTCCGGGACGTTTGGTGAGTTAAAGTCTCCCACAATTTACACACCTACCCACCGACTGCCTCGTCTGTGTGGTTTAATGGAAATAGAAGTGAAGAACTGAAATGTGACTCACAGGTACAATTGCTGACGAATAAGGGAAATAATAGAAGACAATAATGCAAGTAAAATAGTGTAGATGTGTAGAACCTGTTTCAAGCAACATTAAAAACTGTTTAATACCCCAGAAAGTAGAATTTACTCAAAACAGCGTGTTGTGTAAGACAGGTTCTTCTGCAGTCAGATTCAGGACTGACAAACGTAAACGTTCGTCACCACAACGATATATTTATTTACGTTTTATATTTCTTTTGTACCAATGACTTAAACAAAAAAGAAGATTAAAACTAGAGAAGCGAGAAGAAAAATGGACAAAAGGTAAATAGCTCGGTTAACTCATGTCCTTGTTATCATATTTATTAATATCTGCGCTTAGAATTTCGTTGTTTAATATATTGTATTCCAGATAAAAATATTACAATGGACAAAGTTTACTTAAAATCGCGATCGGAAATGATGTGCGGTAAACCACAATACTGTGAAGTGTTCATCCTCTTCTTTTTTCTTCTCTTCTTTCTTTCATTCAGCTTGTATTTTACCCCTTTCTTTCTTTCTTTCTTTCTTTCTTTCTTTCTTTTTCTTCATTTTATTCTTTCTTTCCCTTTTCCTTCATTATTTCTTTCATTCTTTTCTTTCTTTCATTCATTTCTTCCTTTCCTTTTTCTTTCTTTCCTTTTACTTTCTTTCTTTCATTCTTTCTTTCATTCTTTCTTTCTTTCTGTCCTTCCTTCCTTTTTATTCCTTTTATTCTTTCTTTCCTTTCTCCGTCATTATTTCTTTCTTTCCTTTTTCTTTCTTTCTACCTTTCTTTCTTTTATTCTTTCTTTCTCCCTTACTTTCTTGTTTTCGTTGCTCTCTTTCTGTCTTCGAACGTTCTTTTCACTTTCTCTTCTTTGGTTCCTGTTTTCGCAGTTGTAGCATTGGTGGCTCTTTTTTCCCCCATTGATCTTCGTTTCCGTGCTCGCACTTTTTCGTCCGTGCTGTTGTAACATGACATCTGGCGTATTTCTCTTTCTGACGAGACTCTCACGCCACCTAGCGTAATACTGTAACATACTTCGGAAGCATAAAGCTGCATCAAACATGCCATACTCATGTCAAAAGTCTTGGAATTAATAAAGGATATCAAATCCATCCGAGGTGTCAGAGTTGTTAGAGAACAGTATTATTACAATTATATGAAATATGTCTTGGCTCTGTTTCCTGTACAAATATGCTTCTCTAGTACCAATGAAGCTCTCGAGCCCTGATGTAGGAATAGCTTCTGCAACTACTGCAATACAGTGATTGCGAAGTTTCGAATCTATGGCTGTTAAGTTTTGTGATTGCAAAGCTAAAAGGTTTCAGTGTACAGTTTCAATGTTTGATTATTTCATTGAACTACTTGCTATGTCAAATACTATTTCTTAACTCGATTGCGTACATAAGGTACATTTGGCGTGATGTACGCCAGGACGCCAAGCTCACGACACTGATCTCTTTTGCAAATATCTACATGTATTTTGTCCGCTATGTTTTTAATGAAGGGGATGATACCAGGTTAAGTTAAGAGATGATACGAGATGATAACATCGTGTTAAGTTAGCTGCGTACTAAGCAAAAGTATTCCCTCATTGGTAATAAAGTCATAAATTTAACGTTATCTTTGCAATTCACCCAACACACTCCAAAAATATATCTCAGCAACATCATGCGTATTTTGTCAGGATATGAAACAAAGGCTTAAAATGATGTAGGTGGTAAACTAGGCATTGTTGACTTTATGGATATTTCCTGATACAATAAGTTTCAAATGAGATATGAGATGCTGACAAAGTTACATAAAACAGCATGGTACCTTCTTGTTGGTTCACCTTGAAATAGTGTGTCATTGAGAGTTTCAATTAATCTGCTAAGCATTGCAGTACGAGTGACGTCTTTATTAAAGTGGGAATCCCATTGAGGTCAAAAAAATTAAAAACAGTGTTTTTGACCATGGTCGAATTGATACATAACCATGGACACTCACTCACAAACGCACTCACATCGTGGCCCATTTTGTAGACTGTGTCATACGTTGTCAGCAAATTTATGGATCTGATGCGTACAGAATTGGAGGTGTACTTCGTACTGTAATGGGTCCAGAAAAAGGACCACTCCGTCTTCTTGAGCAGACACTGAGTTCCCGCAGTTCCGTGAGAAATGAGCGATAAAAGACCTATCACATTCCGAGAATCAATTCTGATCCCAGAGGCTCCTCTATTGGATTATGGGTAATATTTCTGGGCGATAAACAGAGTTATGAGATGAATAATCAGATAGCCTGTGGGGTCTGTTCCTGGAGAAATGGGGCTGGTTACAAAGGAGAACAGCTTTACCTCAATATAAGGACAGCTTCTAAGCAAACAAAACCCAGGACAAGGTCCCAACGGGAGTTGAGTCTATGCGATTATTACCGTGGTTCCCTTGTGTTATACCTTTCAAGAGGTCTATTGGCAAATAAGAAGATGTGACTTGTTTGTGAAAATTACGAGAGAGAGAAAGAGAGAGAGAGAGAGAGAGACAGACAGACAGACAGACAGACAGACAGACAGATAGACAGAATACAGAGACAGAGACAGACAGACGGATGGACTGACAGAGACTCTTTGATATTGTGTTTGTCATGAATAGTTCAGCGTGAATTTCTAGTGTCATAAAATAAGTTCTTGGGACTTTTCCATTTCGAAAATTATATCCAATAGCGTGTAGTAGAAATATATGTTTCAAACAAAAGAGACTTTGATAATGACCAGTTCCAGTTTCAGTTTAACGCCCCCTTTATCAAGTGATGATAGCGCAAAAGAATTTGCCTGTGGTCAAATTGTACACAAAGTAATTGGCTTTGTTGTCGTCAATTTTTCTGCTCAATGAAAGTCTTTTTCATTCCTGTTTATTGTGTGTTTATATATTGGAGTATCCATTTCTCTACCATCAGAGTGTTGAACGGCCTTTCCATCTTTTTTCTGTAACCCTTTTCTGGTCATCTGCCTGATGTTGGTTTTTAGCAAACCAAGATGTCTCCTCTATTGGACCAACATCTACATTACACAGAATTCGTATCAATAATGTACATAAGAGTGTACATGCATAAGGGAACTCCAATAAGGTGCCGTGTTAAACTTCTGATACGAATTCCGTGTACTGACCACTTTGGTGGAGCCTTTGATGCGGGGCTCCTGTTTTGAACTTGGGATTATTGAGGTTCAAAGCCAGGGATTTTATGGAGTCATTACTGGCAATCGAGCCCTTCAACTCGCAAACTTTTGAACAGGTGGACACAAATGAAGTGCGAACCGCCGATTTAGCACTGTTGCGACAAAGCCTTTAAATTTCTCAGATATTAATCATTCTACAACTTTATAAAACTAGAGGGCATTTTTGACTTTCACCCCGAACTTGTGTTGGGTCTTTTGCCATTTTAAGAAAATGAAATATGGCTATGTTTCAATTTCAGCTTTTTGGGCGCATCCTAATTCTAACACGACTTCTGGTACAGGAATAGTCACAGTGTAAACACTGAAAAGCTATTCATTTTGAGAACAATAGGCACTTCTGTCTGAGTCAAAGACATAGCATGACGCGAAATGAAATCCATTTCAGGAGCCGTACTTGTTGTTTCTTCAAGTCGGTCTCAAAGTTTCTCTGAAACAGGATGGTGATAGACCATGACGAATTCTATTATTGGGTTGAATAGCCGCACTAAGATTTAGTGTGCAAATCATAACGTTCCGGGTTTACATAAAGTGTTTCTTTTGATCCCATTAGATATCCCACATACTATCAAGGCACATAACTTCCTGCAAGGTTTCCGTTTACCGTCTATTTGGTCCAGACTGCACACTTAGTGCACTCTGATAAAGGATATTCCCCGAGCCAACTGAGCCAAATTTGTCAACTTCGCTTGCATTTCACCGCATCAATTGAATTATTTCTTCGGTAATTGTATTTGGTATGCGCCATTATTACATTTAATCAAATCGAGCCCTAGAGGGGGACGGGGATCGATGGCTCTACCGGGGGAGCGGAGGGTGAGCCTCTGCCGGGGAGGAATGTGGGTGAGCCGTGGAGCTGTTGGGATGTACGGGTCGGAAGGGTGAAACCAGCTCTAAGTCCTCACTGCACACAGCTTCTTCGGGAAGGGACCTAAGAATTTCTTATTATTGATGACTGGTGTGCAGTTAATGCAATGACGGTTGGCGGTTCCTTTACCTAATTTATTCGAACCATTCTAGTGTCATTTTATGCTCACTTCCTTAAATTAATGGTCTGTTAAGGCTATGCCAGCTTTCATTTCATCAACAGTTGGAGGGTATTTGGAGTAAGGTATTCTTTACCGTCTTTGCTTTTCCGTTGCTAGAGTCTAATGCACATTGATCATATCTCAGTGTTGACAGTTCCAACTTCCAAATCGGCAGGAGTTTAACTGGATTTATCATGTTCTTCTGATTCGAAACTTACGGCACAGTTCTCCTAATAAACAAAGGTAAATGAATTCTGCAATTTTGCACCACAGCTGCAAATATGGACAGAGATTCACTGAGTCAACACAGTAAATCGTAACATGTTATAGAACACAAAAAGAAATTCGACTTTACTGTTCATGTAGTTATCATTTTTATGTAGATCTTTCTTTAAAATTTTAGCAGCTGGATCCGATTGAAGCATAAGAGGTGTTTGTCATTTTTAAACCTTTAGTTTAGAAAATGCAGTAAGAATTGGCCAAATAAGCAATGAACGTGTCTTGTTTGCAGTGGTTAATCCAGGAATGTTTTTACGAAACTAATTGTGCAACAAGTGTAATTTTAAGAGGGCTAGTCCGTGTCATCAGTGCCTTTCCTTGAATTCTTTGCTTTACAATTAATTGATCGGTAATTGTCTTTAGATCATCAGTTAACCCGTATTGGGTAGTTTCTAGTAAAAGTACCATAACCTGTTGTGGAGCTTCAAATCGTTCAGTGAGTTGATACGCAGACACCTTTTTTTTGTTCAACACCATCCCCTAAAAGAGACCAGGAACCTCCATGGAGAAAAAGTTGATAAGAGGATCAAGTCCAGAAAAGGAGCCTGATTACATCTGCGCATATTTTGCGCGCAGTTGATCATGAAAGCTCGCGTAGGATTGGCTGCAGAATGGGGAAAAGAGCTTTAGTCATAGATAGCGCTATGGCAGCTTATTGCTGGTGATACGGGGGCATTGTTACCCAGACTGTGCACTGCCGATAAGCTGTACAAAGCTGCTTTCCACTTTACCCATAGAGGATCATATTGCCTTCACTAATGCTCGGATTGTTTTAAACCACTATCAGTTACGGTTGCCATTAGAGGAGGAAGCTGTTGTGTTGTATGTTTTATGTCGACAGGATTGGACGGTTTTCCTTACGTTTAGTTTGGATTTATCATTTTCTACAATTGCAGTTGTTCAACAGTTGGATTAGACTTCAAGTCTTTGTAGTAAGTTTGTTTCTCAACAATTGTTACCTTTGTAGTAAGATTATTTAACTTTAAAAAGTTGTTATCATTTACTTATGGAAATGTTTTGCGAGTACATGGTGAACTATATTTTGAAAACCATTATTTAAATGATGGAAATAGTTCATGAACTTGATAAAAAAAAAGTATTACGCCTTAAAAGATGAGTATACGCTGGCATTAAAGTAGAATAAAGTGTCAAACATTAAATCACGGACAAGACACATACATGTTTAAAATTCTAATAACGCGCAATAAAGACTCCTTCCATATTTATTCTTTCATTTTAGAAATTTGGTTTAATTAAAAAAATATATTATTGAAACGAAAGCATAAATTATCAAAACTTCACAGCAATTGACCGTTTTATGTTGCATTTTAAATAATTTTAAATCCAAGACTTAAAGTCTACTTTTTCAAGTTACAGTTGAAAATAATCGTTGACTTGTTTAAATGTGTTTGGTGCAGGTATTTGCCTGTATATGTTCATTTTAAAAATGTAGGCTATTGTATTGACGCTATTTACTGTAAATAGTGGTTCATTATGAAGCCGCACTAAAAATCAGTGCATGCTGGAGGTTAACATTTTAACCATTGTATAATTCTATTGTCTGTTGTCTAGGAGAGACTATCCCATAGGCCTTTCAATCATTAATGTCCCAATCGAGCAACTAAGCTTTTATAAATTGGATAAATACCAAGCGATTAAAAAGATCAATATGAGACTTTATGCATAAAAAAGCGAATTTAGATTAAAGCAGATATAACGGAGTTAAGTGATTTCTAATGTTCAATGTGTCATGGATTTTTTCTGGGTAAGCCATTACTCAGATCTCAAATCCCACTAATTTGATGAAAAGTTCTCGAATCAAAGGTAGAATTATTGAATTATGGCTTTGGTTCTTCAAAACTTTACACAAAGGCATATTTGTTTCTTTGAATGTAATTTGGAACGTAGATGTGTGTAATTATTTGTTGGTTATTCCTATTTATTTATTTTATTTATTTATTTATTCGTTTCATAACATAGCGATGTGTTTACAGACAACTTCGGTATGTGTGTTGACAGACAACAAAATATAATACAATCAGATGATATGAAACGGGAGTGTAACTAAACCTTTCAGTTGTACTGACGGATCAGTGTCGCACTTCATTTGATCTTGTTTTAAGTAATGACTTTGTATTTTTATATAAAACCAACAAAAAGAAATAAACACACAAGAGCAATAACAGACGAGCCACATATAGTCATTTTACATCTATTTTTACATTTTGCAGTTAACACAAAAATAGACCCTGTGTTTACAGATAATTCTTGTAGTGAGAGTGAGATCTCTTCATAAGAACAAGGAAAACAAATATGTGTCCTTTGAACATCAATGTATAGTTAATCAAAGATTTAATAACCCTTAATGCAATGAAAACTTGTTTAAAACAATGTATTCAACAAAAGGCTCCAGATCTAATTGTCGTACTAATAACGACCATGCTAAAACAAACTCTTGAGTTCATCTATCCCTTGGACACGGTCACTCAAGTCACCAATATTAGATACTGGTACAGTTTAAGAACATTTATCAGTAACAGCGACCACACTTTACAATTATGCATGAGTTCACCTATCACTAAGACTCAATCCCTTGGCATGTTTAAGAACATTTTTCAGTAACAGCGACCACATTTTACAATTATGCACGAGTTCACCGATCACTAAGACTCGATCCTTCAGCATGATAAAAAAAATTTTAATAATGGTACAGTAGATGATCATGAACAGTCCCATTTATCATATTAAATGTATGTTCAGTTCAGTGATACTTTGGTATAGATCTGCCACCAGAGCATCAACTCCTGTGGTATTGTATTTGTTATCTTTGTCACTATGTATCAGCACTAGTAGCATGTGCAGTACAGCATATGCTGTGTTCTACCAATAGCAGCTCAGTTTAACTGAGATGCTCAAGCACCTGAGTGCTGACCAATGAGCGCCTGGCTTATCTTCATATAAAACCCAATGTAATTAGGGTTCAGTGTTCACATTTTGTTCAGATTTTCATACTTTCAAAACTCCAGATTTTACTACTACTACTACATTTTATACTACAGCATTATATTGATTTATGTGACCTTGATTTGTATTTATTGAACTTAGAATATTTTGTGCAACTTGAACATTTAATATTACATGTGCAACTGTAACTTAGGAAGCAAGCAATAAAGGACATTGCGTTCAAAGGAAACTTCATTGGACACTCTTGTTGTACCTTGCTTGCATGAAATGCCAATAGTAGCATAGAGTAAAGCAACCAGTTTGGGACAGCAGTATCCTTACTGACATAAGGCCCTTGTGATCCAAAAACTCACATAATAGCCAAGTGAAGTAAATCATCAATGCTAGTGGCATGCATGCACTTACAGTGGGTTCCTACCATAACAGTAAAGGGACCCATCAGAAATTTGGTGGAGAATCCATCTGGGCAAGTAGCAAGGATTTGGTAAGGAAGGAAAATCTCAAATAAAACAGAGGTCAAGAGTAGCAATTAAATTGCTCTCAAGTTGTGCTAGTGTTTAAAGAGATCCAAATCTACCAAAGTATCAACAAACATCACAATTCCAGAGACAACTCACTGAATTCCACTAAAATTCACAAGTTACCTGCAAAGTCTACTGACTACGGTGAAAATTTGACCGATTTGCATGGAAAGACAAGCTGATCAGCCTCAGAAGCAGACAAGATAGAAGGCTACCAGTGAGGCAAGCTATCTCAACTGGGAGCCAATATCCCCAACCCCATGGAAGAAACACCCCAGTTTCTCAAGTGACCAGAGTTCCAGACATGCAGTGAACACAACAGAGGCCATCCCAGGCACCAAAAGTTCACCATGAACAGCAGTTGAGCAAACATTCCAGATTTGCTCCAGCAGCAGCATCAGCACACAAGCTGATAAACCAGGTGAGAGTGTAAACAACTTGCCCCAGGCACAATGCAGCTGACATCTGCAGATGAATAGGCCATGAAGTGCCACATTCCACAGACAATAGACAGCAGAGCATCAACAAACAAGCTCCTGCCACAGCAGCAGTAACTGACGTGCCCACATCAATAGGCATCAAAGACAATAGCCAGGCACTTGGCAGCAAAGTGTAAACAATGTTATGGCTCTACAAACAATTAAGCATAGGGTGAGTGAATAGCTTTGCATATCTTTTGATATCAACTATGGCCTGTTCCCTTTCATCCCTATTGTGTTTGTATGTACTAATCCTTGTTGCAGGAAGTGATCAACCATATTAATTACAAAATTAACATAATTAGATCACACATTATGTATCAATGATACATGTAATTAAGTAATCATCACTTTGCATAACATTAAGAGCCTTAGTAATGTATAACTAAACAAATTCAATTTAAACTTTAAAGTAGTGAAGTAAAAGTGTGCAAACAAGGTCAGCCTTCAACCTAGCATAGGGAAATAGTAAAGTTTCAATTGCAGGTGGAGACGATGGTGAAGTCACCTGTTTTCATGACAAAAATAGCTTAATTGATAGTTTTAATTGAATTTTGTTGATTTACATGCATTACTAATCAAATCAAGTGAAAATTCATTAGATTCCCACACTTTTGTAGAGGATTTTCAGGGTTAAGTACTGTATTCCATTGGAAATCTCTACCTCATGCAGAGATTATGGAGAAACTTCATCGAATTCCCACAAATAGTGCTCAAAAGGAAAAATGAAAGCCACTGGAAAATCAGATTGGAAAACAGGGTCAAGCATTTCAGAAACTGTAATGTACAATGATCCAGATCAGGAAGCTAGAAGACAGAGAGCATGAGTAAAGTTACTCAAGCAACAGGAACAGCAATCCAGGATGAACCCAACAGTTCAACTTGAAAAGGATCCTCTACCATGAGAACACTGCAAGCAGCAAGGAGCCACCACTCCTACTTCACCAGCCCCACTGCCCACAGGTGGACAGCTGGGACCCCAGTCCCCAGGTGCATCATAACCTGCAGGTGAGCAGCAAGGGACCTCCAGTCCCACATCGCCAACTCAGCCAGTACCCACAGCAGGTACTTCATCCAGAGCCACTACTAGCACTCCATATCCACAGCACAGTCCCAGACCCACTGGATTTGATTCACAACAGACAATCAATCCAAATAGTCAAGGATCCACAACAAGTGATCTTGAAAGGGATCCAGAGGTGACAGATGCAGACTAATCAATGCAGACACACCTCTACCATGGCAATACCTACAGGATAACAGACAACCATCTGTTACTCCACCAAGCAGCCCACAAGTTAACCACCAAATGTTCACTACCAGGACAGGTTTGATGCAAACAACTCTCCCAAACTTTTACATACCCACTGGTGAAAATACAAGGATCAGCCAGATTTGCAACTTGGAGACCATCATCTTGAACTCAACTGAGTGGACTGCACATAAATTGAAGATCCCATACCTTCACAACATGTTCAACACAGAATGGTTCACAATCAACAAACTTTCAGGCGATTTATTTGCCCTGTACCAAAATGACATTGAGAAGACACATGTAAGAGGATACACAGTGGAACCCATTTACTACCCAAACCTAAATGTGGTCCTACAACAAGAGTATGGCTGAAGGAAAGCTGAATGCAAGGAGAAGATGAGGGGACAGCCAAAGCCAGACTTCAGGTCAGACATCATGCCTACAAACCCTCTAACCCCAAAGACCTACTCTCATCTAGGGCTACCATCTGAACCTAACCAGTTGGAGCAGCTCTTTAGTGAGAGGGCACACCATGTGATAGCCTTCGTGAAAGTACTCAAGTATGCACAACACACCTGTAATGCCAATGCCAAGTACAAAAGTTACCACAGAGAGAAGATTGGGTCAGCTCTAGACATCCTTGAAAAGAAGATCAAATACTTGGATGGCATCATTAAAGCGGAGCAAAAGGCCAGGAAGAAAAAGAAACTTCCAGCAGCCACAGTCCCAAGCTACTTCCCAGAAGATAAGCTATTACAAGATGGAAATGTCCAGTTCATCACAGGTGTTATCATGGGTGAGCTGACAAACTGCGTAGAGAAGCTGAAAAATCCAGCTCTGTTCACTGTACCAAACTATGACAAACCATTTAAACCAGTCAGTGATGCAGATGGTGATTCACTGACATTCTCTCAAGCTGAAGCATGGTTAAACATATCCATGAGGGAGGACACGATGACACATCCTACTCCAGCACAACAGAGTAGAGACACCAGGTCCAACCCTCCATCAGCTGGATCACTTCAACTCTTCAGCAACCCAAGTAGTGCAGATATGTCACCTGCACCTAACAAAAGCCAACAAACAACTCAAGGGTTACCCAAACCTGCACTATTACAATGTCAAAGTAACAACATCAACCACTTGAATGACCAAGTCAGGTCCAGGAATGCAACCCCAACCAGCACTCATCAAGCACCTAACATGCCACAGTGCCAAGGTCAACAGTTCAGTGCTCAGCAAACCAAAAATGGTGCAGCAACAAATGAGTACAACACAGGAGAACAAATGTGCAATAAATGTGGACAGGAAGGCCACATGAGAAGATATTGCCAAAACCAGGTATTCTGCAACAGGTGTAATAAGAAGAGCCACATAGAAGCATTCTGCTACACCGAGCCAGAGAACCTACCACACAACAAACAGGCAAGATGACAAAACTGCCATCAAAATGGAGAAACCAGCAAAAACCTGCCTGATTCTCAAAGCAGGGTACACCACCAGGGTGCATATGACCGCAATCCCAGAGAAAATGGCAAATACTCCTGAAATTCAACTGTCAACTCACAACAATGTGCACAAGCCCACAGCTTTGGCAAATACTCCCAAAATTTGCACAGAAACACAGCACAACATCAACCTCAAGGAGTAACTTACAATCCAGCTCCATCAGCAGCCAGAACTGGTAGATCAACACCAAACCAACAGGCATACAACCAAGAACCAAACAAACCTCAAATCAGCAAGGTTACCAAGTACAGCCAAATAACCAAGGCTACCAGTCACCACCAACCAACCAAGGTTACCAGCAGGTGCCAAACCAACAACAGTACCAGCAACCCTCACATCAACACAGCTATAACCCTAATCAGCAATACAACAGCTACCAGGAACAACAACCTGAACAAGGGTACCAACTACAGCCAGATCAACAGCAATTTGGGCAAAACTAAGGTTTTAGACAACCTCTGCCTGTACAATGTTTCATAAATCCACCACCTGGATTCATCTCATCACCAGCCAGGACAGATGAAACTGATCAGAGTGTAACAACCATGCTGTCAAACTTGCAACAAATGAACAATGAGCTACTCCGCAGACAGTTTGATGCTGCAAACACAACTGTGACCAGCCTGAATGGTCACTAAGATGCTATGAATGCACTGGCTAGAGCAACTGACAGCAGGGTTTACAACAGTGTATTTGCATCCATACCTGTGTATGAAGGTGAAGATGAGACAAACTGTGATGACTGGGTGGATAGACTGAAAACAGCTTGCAAGCAAAGTGGATATTCCTTAACTAAAGAAGTCCATAACAAAGCAGGACCCACCATAAGAGGTTTCCTGAAACAGCTATCACCTGACCAGACACCAGGTGCACTAGCAGCAGCATTGATAAAGGAATTCTCTGACATACTGACACAGATACATGCATCAAAGAGGCTAGGTAAACTATGCCAGAAGCAAGGTGAAAAATTGATTCACTATAACATCAATTATGCCAGGATCCACAAGAAAGCAACCGGACTGATGGAACACCAGCAGACACAAAATCCCATCATCGTTGGATATGTCATGTCCCTCAGCCACCATATCTCTGAGAGAGTGATGCACACCATCAAAAATCAGAAAAAAAGAGCTTGACCCTGAAAGAAGTATTCAGGAAGGCACTACAAGTGGAGTCAGATTCCAACTTGTCTTGTCTAGGATTGATGCTGATGACACCCAAATCATGGAGGTCAACTATGATGAGGAAGACGTTGAAGTCTATGAAGCCAACACCCAATCTGGACAATCCCCTAACAACTACCATGGCATTTCCAGAGGTAACTACCATAATAATGGTAATAGAGGCAATAACGGTGGAAATTACCACAACAATGGGAACTGCAATAACTACAACAATGGTAACCATGGCAACTATAACAACTACAACAACAGGGGAGGATACCACAACAACACAAGGTATCAAGGCAATGAAGTTGGAAAGTTGAGTTTAGACTTTTCTGCATCAGTTGATGCCAATACCAACCTCATTAATGACATCATCAGAAACCTCAACAAGGCCAAAGAAGCTCCTAACAGAGCAAACAACAGCCAAAATGCAGGAGGACAGTCCCAGCAACAAGGAGGGCCAGTCACAAGAAGCAGGTCCCAACAGCAAGTGGAGGACACAATACCAGTCCATGAAATACACACTGCAGCTAAAATAACTGGCCACACCATAGAGGAAATCTACACATAAGCAGGCAACATAATTCAACAGTGTCAAGTACCACCAGATGCTGACAGACAAAATCAGGATTGACTACCCACTAAATACAATCCTGAATCTTACTACACTGATGTTGACAAAACTTCACACTTCATAGAGGAGGTCACCATACCAGATGACCATGAAGGCTCAAAAATAGGAACAGTATTCCCATTAAAAATTGGTAAAAGAAACATTTTCACATTTTTGGACACAGATGTAAAGATGTTTGAATCATTAGGACTTCAGTACATACAAGGAGTCACAGTTCCAAATGTCACCATGGCAACAGGATCAAACATGAATGCATTAGGCATTACAGTAATGAACTTTAAAATAAATTAACATTCCTTCAAGCAACAATTTTGGTTACTTGACACCAGTGTAGAGAGATCATATTAGGAACAGATTTCACAATATCCAACTATATTGGAATCTCATGGACAAGAAATGGAACAAAGAAACTGACCACGGACAATGTAGTAGTTGCAGAAGTTGAAGTGGATGGAGAAGTAAAAGATTTCATGGAGACAGTTCCAAACTACATGGTACTTGAGGAAAACCCAAACTTATGGTGTGCACCACTTGCATTGAAAAACAATGATGACAGTAAGCCAGGCACCATACCATTTTTTCTTCATAAACTTCAGTTCATCTGACAAAATCTACCTGCCAGAGGACAAAGTAGTTGCATTCACCAAAGAAACTGTGGAGGAAGTGCAAGTTAATGAAATTGAGACTTTCACTGATAAAGAAGATGAACTCAAGTGCAGAAACTGGATACTAAAAGGAGGCTTCAAAAACCCACCATTGGTTAAATCCAATTTTCTCACATCCCCCGGAGACATTAGCAACCAGAGGAAAGTGAACTTACAGGACAATTCTGTATCTGAAGAAGCCAAGAAGAAACTGGAAGAACTTTGTGACCAGTACTCAGGAACCTTCTCAAAGAACAATGAAGACATTGGTCAGATTATCATCACCATGCACATTGACATGAGAGACAGTGCACCAGTATGTCAGAAACCATACACACTACCACTTAAACACTATGTCTGGGTACAAAATGAAATAGAGACACTTGAACATGCAGGAGTCATAACCAGAAGTGTTTCCCCATGGGCCAGCCCAGTGGTTGTGGTACCAAAGAAAACAGGACAAGATGAAGCCCCACAAAGAAGGTTATGTGTAGACTTCAGACAGCTAAATGCACTACAGTCAGAAGTCAAGAAAGCAGGCAGCAATGCCAAAGGGTGTTTATCCTTGCATCCACTACCCAAAATTGATGAAATCTACACCTGACTCAAAGGAGCCAAGTATTTTACTACATTGGACTTGAGGCGGGGCTATTACCACATCAAACTGGACAAGGAATCACAAGCCAAAACAGCTTTCATCATCCCACAAGGGAAATGGGAATTCAAATATGTCCTGTTTGGTCTAGCCCAGGCACCAGCTTATTTTCAAGCCCTAATCAGCCAGGTGTTAAGAGGCTTTGACTTTGCCATGGGATATCTAGATGACATCATCATCTTCAGCAGGACCAAAGAGGAGCATCTTCAACACATAGAGTGATTTTCAAAGCCCTTATAGCCACAGGCCTGAAGTTAAAATGCTCAAAATGTGATTTCTTCAAGAAACACATCCAATACTTGGGACACATCCTATCACCATCTGGTATTGAACCACTCCCTGAGAAACTAGACAGTATTTGCCAGATGCCAGCCCCAAAGAACCCAAAAGAAATCAAACAATTTCTTGGACTCGCTGGGTACTACAGGATGTTCATCCCCAGATTTTCATGCATATCCAGATCATTGACCAAGTTTAACCAGAAAGGACACTGAGTTCAAATGGACAAAGGAATGCCAGGAATCTTTCCAACTACTCAAAGAGAAACTGTGTGAGCACCCTATTCTATGCTATCTGGACCCAAGTGAATGTTACACCCTGTACACTGATGCTAGTAAGTATGGATGGGCAGGTGTTCTCACCTAAAATCGCACATCTACTGTAGATGGACAAGACATGACACTGGATCACCCAGTAGCATTTGTCAGTGGATTGTTTAGAGGAAGTCAACTAGGATGGGCAGCATTAACAAAAGAAGCATACACTATCTACATGTCTGTCAAAAGACTAAACTTTTATCTTGCTGAAGCAGATATACTGCTGTGAAGTGACCATCTACCCCTGAAGAAATTCCTTCAGAAAAATACACTCAACTCCAAAGTCAACAATTGAGCAGTTGAATTGGAAACCTACAAGATTGAATTTATCCACATCAATGGTAAAGCCAATACTTTAGCAGACACTCTCAGCAGACTGTTAGAGATTGACCCTGAGATGAAGCTGGAAAGTGAACCTGAAGGACACAAATTTGGTTACTATGCTTTTGAAGAATTACCTCCAGCTGAAGTGGTGGAAATCAATGAAGCAATCTGTGATGGAGTGGAAATCAAACCTGATCCAGAAGGCCAAATACCCTTCAAACAAGTTAACATTCTGCTTAGCACAGACCAAATGCACAAATACCAAAAGGGAGACTCAAGGTACAGAGACTTGTGTTCCAGACTACTCACCAACAGGTTGGACAGCAAGATTTACTGCATAGAAGATGGTGTTCTCAAAAGGATCCTCTTCAAAAATGGACAGCAGTTCAACACCACAGTTCTCCCATGCAGCCTGGTGGACCCAATCCTTATTGTGGCACACAACAAATCAGGTCACAATGTATTCCAGCACACACTAGCAGCAATCAGACACCTTTACTACTGGAAGGGAATGAAGAAGAGCATACTGAGGCACTGCAGGGATGTGCACTGTTTGTGAAAAACAGAATGCAGCAAGAGTACAGTTCACCACACAGCACTTTGAACCCAAAGCAAGCCCCATGTCATTCATCTCCATGGACCTTTTTGGAGAGTTCAACCAAACTTATATAGGGAACAAATATGCACTAACTGTGATAGACATGTTCACAGGATACACATTCTGTATCCCTATCCCATCAAAGAGTGCAGATGATGTTGTACATGCATACAATACGCATGTGTACAGCAAATTTGGAGCCAGTCGAAAAGTCTTGTCAGACAGTGGTACTGAATTTAAAAATAAACTGTTTGAAAAGGTAGCAGAAATCATTGGCACTAAGTACAAGATCTACACACCTCCATACAGACATCAATCCAACAGAAGAATTGAAGGATTCCACAAGTTCCTGAAATCTTGCATCTTGAAGCATGTCAGCAGAACAACAGAATGGGATGAAGTCACTGAAATGGCAACAGCAGCTTACAACTTCTTTACAAACCAAAATGCAAAGGAATCCCCATGTTTTCTCATGTTTGGAAGAGACCCACTAATGCTACTCACAAAAATATTCAGAGAAGGAAACCAGAGATACCTTGGAACAGAAAAGGGTATCCATGACCTCAAACTACTTCAACAGCTGTACTTTTATGTGGTTAAGCAGTTGGACTTCACCAGAAAAAGATGAGATACCAACAAATCTGAGTACAAGGATAGACATGTTGAAGTTGGAGACTATGTACTTGTGAAAAACCACACTGTGAAAGCATTCAATGACAAGTACAAAGGAGACTACAGGATAGTTGAATTCCTAGGAGCAAACCAAGTTAGGGTCAAAGACTCAAAAGGAAACATATCCAAAGTCCACATCACCCACGTAAAGAAAGCCAACATGGTTGACACACTTGTGGAACAGTTGCCTGACTTCAAAAACTTTGGTCAAGCAACAACCATGAACATAAACCCAGCTCTTGTAGAAGACTTGGAATGGGAACTCCCAACAGATATTAATCCAGGTTACAGGAGAGTAAAGGAATACTTTGAATGGGAAAAACAACAAGGGATCAAACAAGAACTCCAAATTAAAAAAGTTGACGTGCAAGAAGAAACTGAGGAGACTGTACCAGTACAAGAAACACTTCAAGTGGAGGAAACTCCATTAAAAAGTGTCCAACAAAAAGAGAAGTGCAAAACAATTGCAGAAGAGGAAGAAATAACTCCAGAAGTTAAAACCTACAAAGACATTCAACCTTCAACTTCTCCTGTTAAACTACATCAGGATGCTGTGTGCGCAACACGTACAGCAGATGAAACATCACTCAAGACAAGTAGCTCCAAAGGGAATACCCAAATAGTGATAAATATAATGCCTCAAATTTCTATTGTAAGAAGACCAGGTGAAAAGGTAGAAAATTTGTCAAATTCTATGAAGAAACCACAGTGTCACCTTCAACCATGGTACTTGTTACCAGATGTATGTAAAGCAGTAGGAATTTATCAAATATTCTCTGCTCTCAACTTAGCAATACAAATTTTGAGAAAATTCGCTGTAATTGCCCCAAAATCCCAGTGCAATACAAACAATACAGTAAAAAGTGGCTAGATGAACATTTTCAGTCATCTCTCACATGAATTTAGCAAATACTCACTAAATTCCCTCATTTCAGTGCAAAACAAGCAATCCAGAGGGTGTTCACCATTGTGTACACAAATGTCAGTGCATTAGCACATGAATACGGCGATTTTTTGAAAAATTCAATTAAACACTGGAAATTTCAATGTTGTTTTGTAGATCCACCTCCAAAGGTCTACCAGTACACCAGAATATGGCAATTATTCATAAAATTCATCAGTCAATATACATGGCAACTTTTAAATTTTGCAGAAATAGCATCAACATTTGGCCTTGCAGCCACAATTGTACTTGTTTACTAATTTATACATGTATAACCCAAATTATCATGATCATTTTGCAGGAGAGCATGCAGTGAGAATGTGATCAATGTGACAGTTCAACACAACTGGACAACTGTATCTGTGTTCTTTTCTGATTGCTCATTCTCGTACCTTCTTTCACACTTTTCTTAAGGAAAGAAGGGTTTTAAAGGAAAATTTCCTTTACACTTTTATTCTATACTACTCGTAGAACACTAATACACTTTAGATTTTTCAATTGTAGCAATTTTCACATGTCAAATTTAGCATTTTCAAACACATTACAGCTTCATTAAAATTTAACATGTAAATCTACAGGAAAACTGCTATTCAATGGTATAATTCATTTGTTTGTAACTTAAATACTCTGTCATACAGAGCCCAATTAATTGTAAAACTTAGGACTTTCACTTCTTGTGAGGTCTATCTATTTTGCAGGGGTCAGCAACATTAAAGAACAGAGTTGGCATGCTGCATCACCCCCAGACACAGCTCTCAAGCAGCTGCAAAACAACCAGCCAATAAACAACACTCTTCTATAGTTTGCAGCTTGTAACTCCCTTTTCAGAAGCCACCAATGGAGTGGTGCATATTTAGTGCATCTACCAATGAGATGCAGCCACACAGAGCAACCATGGAAAAACTAGGTCGCTCTGTCCTGAAACCTTACAGGATCAATTATTTTAGGGAGACAAGGAAATTTTACAGGAGAATATTAATAATCCTTGATAAAATCACCAAATATAGAGATTTTTGCAATTATTCTTACAGGTTAAGGTTGGATAAAGGAGAATATTCTTTGAACTCATCGACCAATAACTTCTAATCAGAAAAGGGCACAATTAATAATTATTTCTCAAGTTTTATTGCAGCTGCTAAGAGTAATCATTGAAGCTAGATACAATGCATAATTAACCCTCCAGGTTGGACAATTTGAACCATAGGAATCCAGCCCTGGACATGACCCAGTTGCTACAAGCCAATCCAAAAGGTATAAAAGGCAGGTGAAAATTCACATTCCTCAAGAGTGTCTTGCATTACAGTAGCAGGATACTGAAGCAAAGATAGAAGAAACCATGGCCAAAACAAGGAAGGCTGATGAAGCAGAAGTGGATCCAGCTGGATCTATGAGACATCGAGAAGAACTAGATAGTGCTGCTGAGGACCTTGTATCCAATATCAATTCAGACAAACCCTCCCCAACTGCATATAAAGACTTCCTTGTTCATGTCCTAATGTCTTGTGAGCAAATATATAACTAGTCAAATTCAGGGAGTGAAACTAAAGGATGTCATGTCATCAGTGGAGGACGTCTCCTGCAATATATTAAATGATCCTGACCTGTCCCCATGAGCTATCCAAATAGATACCAATGAGCCTCCAACAAAATGACAGCTCAAAGAGCAATTGGGAAGGAAAATATCCACCTCATGCAGAGAAGACATTGAACAGATGTATGACCATTTAGCAAATGCCTATAACTCTATAGTGGTGGCCAAACTTGCACAACTGGCCTGTGACCTCCCTCCTGCACAATTTATGACCATGGTTTGTCACGTGACCCAGCCACCTGTTAGAATAAATATACCACCTTCCTTAGCTGTCAAGGGAGAAAAGGCACCTAAGAAAAAGCCAGAAGAAGACAAAACTGTTGATGAATGTATAAAAGAGCAAATACTGCCAAGCCCCAACAAGGGCGACTTGAAACAGAAACCAAGACATCTGCCGACTGACCTTCTTGCAGCCATGGCTCATTACTACCTGGTGAAACATGTGGCCAAACCAGTTACACAAACATCAGTAGCAGTTATGTTTAACTTGAAGCAGAAGGCATTAGCGACATGTATAACAGGCAAGAGATATAGGGGCAGACATCAGGCTGACTGTGAAAAATCCGAAATGGTGGAGCTGGAAATTGAGGAGGGAGTGACAGCACCAAGAAGAAGGAGCATGCCATCAGCTGCAGCAGGCTCTGAGCCCAGTTACAGGCATTAACATTGGCCAAAACATCCACCAAAAGCAAACCAGGCAATGTCATTGGTGTCTACATCAAGGAAGACACAACTCAAGAAGAAACTTAAGGCACTCAACCAGAAGAAGGTGGTGAGGAGAAAGTACAGAAGGAGGAAAAGAAGAAATGCAGAAATCTGAAAGGAAGAAGGACTTTGCAACCAAACCCATCGATGCCAAAAAGCAAAAGAAAGAAGCAGAGGAAGGTGACAATGAGGAGTCTGAAGATGAAGATGGTGACAGTAAAGGTGAAAAGTGTGATGATCCAAAGGATCAGGATTATAAACCAGATGAGGATGGGTACAAGAGGAGATGACTTCCAGGGAGAAAGGACATTATGGTTTCACACAAAAGGTTCTTTGATAGACAGTGATGTGAAAATTCCCAAATTTTGCCAGGTTTACTGAATGTTTAACTAAATGTAGCACTGTGGCTACAAATGCAAAGTCCCAAAACCAGGACCATAGAAACCTTTTCCCTTTTCATTTAAATCCAAAGTAGGATAGCTATTTTTGAAGGTTGTTAATTGTAAAGTAGTTCCTTTACAGCAACATTATTAAATAAACTTGTTACCCTGCCACAAAAATAAAAAATTATACCAATTTCTTTGGGTATTCTCCAGTAGAGATATCCAATCTTTAACTCTTTTTCCTTCTTAACAGTTCACAGAGACATGGTCATGTGTCAAAATGTTCTGTCTCTAAAGTAAGACTGAAATTAAAATGGTAAAATTTTGGTATTTTCTATCATAGCTCTCAAGCTCTCAAGCTTACAAAACTTATTTTAAATTAAGCTTCAGTTCAGTAAAAAGAAGGCCAATGCAATGTACCTTTGTGCAAAATTTATTTCTGGACTTTCTCATTGAAAAGAAGGCCAGTTAAAGCAAACTGTTTGTATCCAGAGGTTTTTGCATGGTACTTTTAGTGACCCTCTGATGGCACAGTACCGTAAATGTATTTCAAATTAAGCCAGTCCTTAAACATTTTACTCATATAAGGTACATATAGTAGTGTAACCTTGTATCAAGTTTGGTTAATTTATGTCAAGTATTTCTATTTTTCATGCAGAGCTAAGGTGAAAGGCTCAACTGGTCATCGTGTGTGACCACTTATCATGCAAAATTGTTTATCATTTTAGGAGCTGAGTAGTACAGCCAGGGAACCAATTTCTTTTACTCTCTGCATATTACCATACAGCATTTGCTGCAGGAATGTGTGCCCCATGACTACAACTATTATTTAATGTCAAAGTACCTTTTTACTTAACCTTTTAGCAGCTAGTATCAAGAAAGTGTGTCATTTCTCTTTGTGAACTGCTAACTCTATTTTATATTTATCCAGGATGGCACACCCAGATTTGTATCACCAATGTACTCCAGTATGAGTGACGATGTTACACCTCCCAACCAGCAAAACTTGAATACAAATTTTATTTTACAGATTTAAGTTGTTCTATGCCAACGATCTTAGGTAATGTCAGCGAGTATGATGAAAATTCATAAAATTCTTCAGGTTAGAGATTAGAAAATTGCAATTATTCACCAGCTTCGGACCAAAATCCAGCTATAATCCCTATTTTCCTCATTTTTGAGGCTCTTTTCAGCATATCCTCAGTTGAGTATGATGATTTTTTGACAGATTTGACTGGTTATCCAGGTAACCTTGTGGATGCACTGGTTCACTGAATGTTATTTGCATTTGCCTATGACTAGGGTGATCTTTTGCCCAAATTGATTAACTGTACAGGTATAATTAAATTTCTCCCATAGACATACATTGTTACAGGTCTACAGTGAGAGTAGCAAGGCTAGGAAGCTGAATAGTTGCAGGCACACTTGTTAGCTTTGTAGTACTGTTTGATTTTCCCCAAATCAAGTACTCACAGGCAAAACTTGTTGTATTTGTTGCATTACAGTTCCAAGCTTTCAAGCTTAAGCTGGAACACCAAAAATCTTTACCAAAAACCCTGTTGTATTCAACTCAGGCTCATTCCCCACATAAATCACTTAAACATTGTATTTTCTCAAATGTATTTATTCTTTGCATAATTTGTGAGTACAGTATCATATTTTATTCTTATATTTTTGTACATAAAACCATTTCTGCACAATGTCCCCACATCCCTAGTGTAAAACACAAGGTTGATATCAAAGTACATGCAGTTATTCACTTGTATTGGTTAAAACATGTTTTTGTTGAGTAATTGTAGCTAGTATATGTTTGTATGGCCATCCAGGAATACACCAAGTGCAGAAACATCAACTGAAGCATTTAGCAATGTAACACCACTGTTCCTGACATTTGGTGATGTAACACCACTACAGAAGCAATAATTTTCACTCTGGTAATGTAATGCCAGCTTAAATGCAATGTACTCACATTCTGGTGATGTAACACCAGTGTAAACATTTAGTTTAGTAAATTAGAATCTTATTCTTTTGCATAAAATGCACTGTTTCATATTTAAATGCTTGTATCTATATGTTGCTTCATCATTTCATTACTATTTTGTACCATGCAAAGTACCACTGACAATTAATTCAGTTTATACTACGTATAACTTCCCTAAGGTAGGGAGGGATGAACAGTCCCATTTATCATATTAAATGTACATTCAGTTCAGTGATACTTTGGTATAGATCTGCCACTGGAGCATCAGCTCTCACAGTATTGTATTTGTTATCTTTGTCACTATGTGTCAGCACTAGTAGCATGCACAGTACAGTGTGTGTTGTGTTCTACCAATAGCAGCTCAGTTTAACTGAGATGTTCAAGTGCCTGAGTGCCGACCAATGAGCACCTGGCTTATCTTCATATAAAACCCAATGTAATTAGGGTTCAGTGTTCATATTTTTCAGTTCACATTTTGGTTCACATTTACTACATTTTATACTACAGTGTTATATTGATTTATGTCACTTTGATTTGTATTTATTGAACTTAGAATATTTTGTGCAACTTGAACATTTAATGTTACATGTGCAACTGTAACTTAGGAAGCAAGCAATAAAAGGACATTGCATTCAAAGGAAACTTCATTGGACACTCTTGTTGTACCTTACTCATGTGAAATGCCAATAGTAGCATAGAGTAAAGCAATCAGTTTGAGACAGCAGTATCCTTACTGATGTAAGGCCTTGTGATCCAAAGACTCACGTAACAGTCAAGCAGAGTAATTTATCAACCCCAGTGACACACATGCACATACAGTGGGTTCCTACCATAACAGTAAAGGGACCCATCAAAAGCATGCAACATTTATTGTGCACTGAAGATGCCACAGTCACACAAAACTAAGTTATAGGAGATCAAATTTATGAGGATACTAAGTTGCAATGCACCCAAATAATTTTTGGAACCTCAGGTTTTCCTTTTTCACTATTACCAGATCAACATCAGGGCTAATTTCATCAAGGTCTATGTCCTCATTGTCCAGTTCTTTCTCCCTTTCCCTGCAGGCCACTGGATCCTCTTCCTCATCCTGATTTTCTACCTATTCTTCCCATTCCTCTTCCTCTTCCTCCTCTTCTTCCTCCTCCAACCCTGCTGAGGTAAACTTGTCTATCAACTAAAAAAAAGATATTTACATTTATGTAAATAGGTGTTAGCATACACTAAATTTAAGATGATCATTATCTACACAAATATTTGTAACTCATTTTGTCACTTTTCTTACAAGTAAACTTAAATCTAATGTAAAGTAAAGTATATTACCAAGCCAGGCAGAGTATTCTCCTTGTGCTGTATGCCCAACACTACAGGGGTACATGGAACACCTATACCCTTTATTACTTGGCTTAAACATAAACCGAATGTTATAAAACATTATATAAACATTTAACCACTTTGGCTTTGGCATTTAACCTGTTTAATGCTTTATTGATCCGAGTACCAATCACATTACTCTGAATAACAAGGAAC
>JBCAUI010515135.1:0-12264 GCA_038406195.1 Haplosyllis anthogorgicola | reverse complement strand
ATTAAGCCTGAAGTGTTAATACATGCAAATAAATAATTTTTAAAATAAAATTTAATGTTTTTGCATGAATTATTATGTGTCCCGGAACTGGGTGTCCCAAAACTAGACGGGGTGACCCAAAATTGGGTCCACCAAAAAATTAGAAGATTTTATAAAATAAAGAAATATTGTGTTGCGCTAAAAATCAACCTTGGACTATTTGTACAGGTTGCTAAGCATTAGATATGTATGTTTAAATCAAACCTACGAGCAATAGTGTAAGGTATATAGTGGTTTCAATTTTTGGTGTCTCAAAACTGGCCCCCCCCCTTCTAGTAGTTATATTAAGTTTAATCGAAGCCAACCTGAAATTTACAGACCAAATTTACAAATGCGCTCTTTTAGACACTGAAGCCATCCAGTGTCAACTAAATTTTCTGTTCAGGCAACAAACGAGATGAAATTGTTCCCGAAATAAATTTGGATAGTGATTGTTCATCGATTTACACCGAAACCCACGAAAATACTTCATTTATCAAATAGAGAGTTGTGGTCGGGCACTGTTCAAATGAATGTGGAGAATTTATTTTAAATGCATCTGGAGAAAATACACTTTACTTTTAATTGCCATTTTATTCTTCAAAAGGGAAAAAGAAATAAATTTACTGACACAAATTATTTGTAGGAACATAATTTATTCCATATACTGTTGTGGTATATTCTACATAAATATACAAAAATATAAGTTAGGAAACGAGTAACAATAGAATGCTATGCATACCTTATATTTATAGTTACCATGGCAACTGAAAAATTGTGTTGACAACCATAAATACAATAGCATTACAGCAGAAATTGACGTACTAGTAAGCAACTGTACCAGTTACCAATAGCAACACAAAAAGTTATGGTTAATAGCCTTAGTAACAGCAGCTAACCAATTATAAGCTCTTTAATTAACACAATAATTTTAGATTTCCAGTACTTAGAAAAAAAAATCACAAGAAATTGCAGTAAGATCCAATAAAACTCTTATAGTTTTTTTTTTGTTTTGTTTTGTTTTTTAAAGCAGTACTAACAAGTTTGCACTGAAACTCATCAAAAGTGAGCTTTGGCCAGGCACCGTTAGAATCTTCCTTAAAATAATCGTAGCAACAAGGTTGTTACTAGTTTCATTTGACCTTACTGTGAATGTGACAAAGTTAAACGAGTACACTTCCGAGAAGAGATACCTATTACAAAATATGTTCAACACTTCGAATTCTTTTTCTTGACTAATTTTCAAATACTGCACAGTTGCGAGGAATATGGTTTTCAGATAGTTTTGCTATTTATCGATACAATGGTTTGAATGTAAAACTTTACATGCTCATACTTTGCTTAAACTAACAACACAAATAAGTGTAGAAATTAATTAGATTTCTTCGATTGATGAATTATATTAACATACATTTAATTGATCTTTGAAAGGAAACGACACCTGTAGAATTCCACACTTTATCATAAATCTGAACAATAGTTTCTCTTCCAAATCGCAATTTAACTAGTTCGGTGATCTTTCATGTGGTTGCTTAGTATTTTTGCACATTTCAGTGACTATCCTTCACGGTAAAGAGATCACCTAAAGTGGTGTGACACTTTAGAAACTAAGGCTCCAATGTTGAAACTTTAAGCAGCTTCAAAGAAATTCATTACCTAAGAAGTGTGCTTCTAAAGAAACTATCACCACATGTTGGCAAAATTTTTAAACTGAAATTTACCCATTATTCATTTTATCGTGTACATATAATTTATTGTGCTAATTCATCTATGTTTTTTCGTAAATTTTATACAAATACATTTTCTGTTAACGTTAACAATAAAAGCACCCTTTAGAAAGCTCTGTACAGTTTCATGTTGACTAAGTATTTACACATATACTACATAACATGCTTACATATCCCATCCAAATGTACAAAATGCATACATGTACATGTATTCTATTTACAATTGATACAATTAAGTCGATAATAATTTAATTTTATTCTACATTTGAAGAAATGCTAGATATTTCACCAATGCAGACAGATGTACTAATTCAAAGGGAAATGGGTGGGGACAGTTGAGAAGGCTTACTGGAAGGTCTAATCAAACATGAAGATGGTGTTGACTACATAACTACACACTTACAACACTAGATATGTTGATATCTTAAATCAATAACAACTCCTTTTCCAACAATGCATATTTCGTCCTCATTCAAGTTTCCATTTTACTTGCAGTATAAATTACTCTGACCTTGACATGACCCTTTGGTGAGCTTGTTTTCCTGACAAACAACTGAATCACTCTTTTACACGTTCATGTGTAAAAAGCTTTTTGACAAAAGTTGTCGGATCACCACCTCATTGAAAGACAATTACTGTTTCACAGTACCATCGTATTGTTATCACTGGACAACCCTACAACTTTAATTCGTTTGTTTTACCAGGGGGTATCTCCTGTTTTGCTAACCATTTTCATACTTTGTTATTAATCGTCAATATAACTTCGTTTGTCAACAAGTCAAGTGCATCTTTGAAAATGACTCGCAAATCAGGAAATGCCTTGACAAAGTACGCAATCAAAATGACAGCACATATAAATTCACTATTACACAGTCATCCTAATTATGGTCACTACATACTTTCAAATTAAATACAAATGTTTAACACTATAAGTTAGTCTGTTCGTAAATACATGTAACTTGCTAATGCTGGTCCATTGCACAATGTGAAAGAAAGTGCAAATGGCCGATAATTATGTACTGAATACTTCTATCCCAACAAAGGACTAGATTAGCGTTGTATGAGACAATTCTTAGTGGACATGATTGCGCGAGTAACTCTTTCAGCAATACGAAATTAGCTTTCAGTACGACCATTCACGAATATAATGCTGATTATAATTCAATAAATTCTAATGCGAGGACTGCAATAAAATAGTTACAAAAGACTTTGTCAAGAGCACCCATATTATTACATAAAATGGGCTTCCTAACAAAGTTGTGACACACATTTATTTCACATTCCTATATCATTCAGTTATTTGATAAATAAATAATATGCTTTAAACATTTACTGAATAATGAATATCCTATCCCGGTACAATTAGTAATAGGACAGTTGGTAAACTCCGATAATGCCTTTTCATTTTACAATAATACAGATTTTTTACAAAAAAACCCCCACATATCTCAATGGTTACGACTCGCTCCATTTATGTGTATGCTTTAAGCAAAGTGCTCCTTATTGCCGTAATTACCGGGCCATTCATGCATAAATTCTGTTAATACTTTTGGTAATCGTTGACAAGCTGTATATTTAGTCTACTCCACTTCATGCACGGTGTTCAGTCCTTCACATGCTTGCAATGTGCACCGCCTTTTTCTAGATACATCTGATCCTTGAGACAAGAGCCTCTTACTCTACGTGAATTAGACAAGTACTAAATAATAATGTTTAAGGTACAAACTACGTGGAAACAAAATAATTCTACATAAAAAGTGACGTTTACATACAGGCCTTTAAAATTACACTACAGTTGTCGTACATGGCTTTTTGCAAATTTGAAACACTTTTAAAAGCACTAATCAAAATTTACCCTGTGTCATGCACGGGATTAAAAACCTATGCAATAGTGAGGGCACTTGCTATTTTGTGGTGAAGTATGTAGTAATTCAACCCAAGTCCCATCACGGTAAATAGTACCTCTTCCCACATAGTCTACGGTAGTAACAAACATAATGTATATCCTGTGTTTAATAAATGCTGTACAGAGTAAGTTTTGATCAGTGCTCTGGCTTATTGTCAAACTATTGCTGTCCACGGCTTCTTCCCTCCTCTACCTCCACGCTCATCTGATGAAGCAGAGGAGCTCCCTTCCTGCTCTGCCGGTGTCTGTTGTTCAAACATGCCCAGTAACTTTTTCACACTCTTCTTTTCTTTAGATGGCGATGCTTGTTGCTTGCTGGCCTGGCTTTCTTGTTGTTGAGTATTTGGTTGTTGTGTGTCGTCTTTACTTGACACTTGAGCGTCTTTTGTTGTAACCTTAGTGTTAACTGATGTAACCTGCATTTTGGTTGGCTCTTCAGGTTCTCGACTCACAGATCTCGACCTATCAGAAAGCCCGTCAGATCTATTACTGTTTTGTCTTTCAAACATTTTAGAGAGATTCTTTACACTTCCAACTGACTCCTCCGAACTGGCCCTTTCAGCACGACTTCCAACATTTAAATCCCCAGTTGGTTGCTGTTGCGGTTTACTCCCTCCTGGAGTCTTTCCCTCTCTTTGAGCCTCATACATTCTTAAACGCTCCTTAAAACTTGGAGAGTGTCCCAGCTTTTTGGCAGGTTTAGCTGGCTGGTCTTTACTTTGTTCACTAGGTGCAATTTCCATACTTCGAGACATTATATCCGAACTTGATGATGTGTCAATGCTTAACTCAGTTGTATTCGATGAATCAAGTGACTTTAACAACATGGACTGGTCCATGCTCTTACTCATCATTGACTGGCCATTTGTTACGACTTTCTCTGACATGATTGGCAGTTCCTTTGAGTCTCGTGCCTTTGTCGGAGGTGTTGTCTTTTCTTTTGGTTTTGAAACTGGGGTTGAAGTCACAACTGTTTCAGTTTTCTTGGCCGCTTCAGGTGTTGTTTTTGTTGGCGCTTTTGCTTGGAATGTTTGCTGTGGTGTTTGGCTAAAGTCACTTGCATCTTGTGCTGCTGATGGCGACAAGGTTTTCAAATGCACAATCTTGGGTTTCTGAAAGACTGCGGGCCGTGCTTTTGATGCATCGCCGGGCTCTGTGGCTCCACCGCCCTGCGGTGGTGACTGACCTTGCCCATCTTTCGGAGGACTTTGACTCAATGTCTCGAACTGCGACAACAAATCTTTAACACTCCTCTTTCGCTTTGGCACAGGCGCTGCTTTGGTCTCTGTCTCAGTTGCCGAACGCATCATAAAACTAGCATCTGGACTTTTCTCCATTGAAGTTTCACTGGCATCATCTATTGCACTTTTCGTTGACTCAGTCGAAGCAGGCGACACAACGCCATTTGTACTACTTACTATATTATTTGGACTAAGTGACGAGCCTTTTCTATTTTTTACCTCCTTTCTTGTCTCAACTTCGGGTGATTTAAGTTTTTCGGGCTGCTTTAACAGTTCCTCATTGGCAGTGTTGATTTTTGCTTTGACAGTGTTTTCTTCTTCAAGCTTCGGGCTTTTGGGTGCACCAGGACCCTTGTCCAAACTGTCTATTGAGGAGGACTTCGATTTTGAGCTCGTTTCCATGAACATTGGGTCCTCCTCCAATACATCCTTGTCACTATGGAAACTAATATCCATTTTACCATGGCCCAATTCATCCCCGCTGCTCCCAACTGAGTCCGTGGAAGCTTTACTTGACCGTGACCTCTGACCTATTTTTGAGTACTGATCCTTGCTGGGTTCAAGGTCACTTAGTTCATCCATTGAGACACCATCGGGTGTCATGGCAACTGCTTTTTCACCTGGTGAGAAACTATCTACCATTTTGTCGTAACTGGACGACAGTGAATCAACATCCATTGGGCTTGACGACATGTCAGGAGTTTTCATCCCAGAATGCCCTTCCGGTGATTTTATGTCAATATCATTTGACCTTGACACATGGTCTTGTGACTTGTCCTCTTTGGCTAATACTGTTTGAGTATTTGTCAAGTTTTGAGCATTGGTACTACTTTGGTCGCGTGACATGAAACTAGACTTTCCAATTGCATTGCTTCGATCTGGTGAAATGTAAGCACCATCCGATTGTTTAGGTGACTGATCACGTGATGTCATGGAAGCTCCCTCTCGTGGCAAGATATTGGAATCACCTTTCGCTTCTTTTGTGCTCGATGTGCTCTGAGCTGGGCTCAGCAGTATACTATTAAGTTCCAACAAATCTTTGTCAGATGGACTAGTTTTTGGCGATTGAGTACCTTGTGCACCACTTTCCTGTGGTTTAATTGGTAGATCTCCGGGCCTATCAACATCACTGGCTGATGTCCTGTTACTTCTAATATCCACATACTGTACTTCCTCGTCCAACAGAACTATTTCCGTTCCCGCTTCGGAGAAATTATCTAAGGAAGGTGCGTCTATGGAACGAGCATCTAACGACTGTGTATCCAACGAGTGGCTGTCAAGCGTCTCTTGACTTGCAAGGTGTGCAGCATGCTTGTTGATTGTTGATTCCGGCGAGTCTATATTGGTTTCCAGATAACCGGAATTAATTGTGACAAAGGTTTCGACTGGAGTTGTGGGTGTCCTTCTAGACTTCGGTCTTTCTTCAGAGGGGGTGGTGGTGTTACTCTGGAATGCTTCAGAGGGTGGAGACGGGAATGACGTTGAATCACTTGAAGGTGTCGCAGCTGGTATCTCCGCATTTGCAAGTCTGTGTGACACCATAACTTCACCACCACCAGGGGGTGAAACAGGAGACAGTGGTGACCTTGGAGACTTGGCGTCTCCCACAGACTGTGCTGGTGATGTAAGGATATCATTAGAGGAATGTACCGACACAATTGTTGATGCGGAGGTAGACGATGGTGGTGGTGAGTGCAACGTCTGTGCGTACACCTGAAAAACACATGGACAAAACTTTAGTTGATTTGCATCACATATTAATGTGTCAAGACAGTGATTCAGCACACTGATCTGACAAATGTCAGTATAAACCAAACTCAACAATCTCTTGTTGCGTTCACAGTATATTTCAGACGTATCTATGTACACATACCTGTGCAGGATACAAGTCTGACTCTATGCTTGAGGTACTGCTGAATCCAGTACCAGACAGGAGTGTGGTTGAGCCACCACCGCTCTCCAGAGCCTGCTCAGACTCTGTTAAACCTGCAGTACAGAATTACTTAACTTAATTCATAGTTTAACAGTGCATTTTCATAGCTACAATTGCTTGCACAAACAATTGTTTTACCCCCTATCTGGCATCTATGCAGGCGCTTAAGTTACGAATGTAAATGCTACAAAGTGGCGTTTACATTAGCGGCTTAAAGACTGGCAATTTAGGCATAAAATTAGTTCACATAAAGTACATCCCCTTTGATTACTCTTCGCGTATTATCAAGTATAAGAAATGGTGCAATTTAACAAAATTGTCACCACTTACCAAGTGCGTGAATACTGCGTCTATCTCGACCACCAGATTTAGTTATTGTGGCCTCATCACCATGACTACTGCTTGTGTATGTTGAGTCTCTATGGCTACCAACGTCATTCAACAAACTGTCCAGTGACTTTGACAACTCACTGAATGAACCTGTAACAAATTTTAGTTCCCCATTATTATTAAGACTTTTTGATCAGATGAAAATGGACCTCCATGAAAAAAAACCCGGAACATAACTTAATTTTACTCATTTTACAAAGTAAAGTGATGAAAAATGAAAGATATATCAAGAGATGCAAAACCGAAAAAGGGTATTTTTAACATCCAAAAACCGGGAGATTTCCATCTCTGGTCTATGGCCACAGCAACAACATATTCTATTCCACACATGTAGGAATGTTCATCTTTCTGGATATATTTTAAATCTGCAGAGTTTTACCTATTGATCCGGCATCCGTAATGCTGTTGAGTGTTTCCGTTGACTTCTGGAGACCCGTAGGGACGCTGTGCGTCGGACTCATGGTAACGTCTTCCAACTTATTACCTGGTGTATCTGGAGAGGTCAAGTTTGGTTGACTAACAGTCATCTGAAGACAGACAAACGCAAAAATATGAAAAACCCGAAGCATGAATGGTTCAATTTCTACCAATACTATTTTTAATATTTAAAGTATATTTTAAACGTTGGTTCACTCCACTTATCCTGTGTAGGATGTACTGTTCCTATGATTTCAAGATGTTTGTTGACAACGAGGTTGGGCATCTTTTCACCAAAATGGACAAAATTTTAAAATGATGGGACACTTTTCAAAAAGTGTCAGTCAAAAAGACGGGTAATAGTTATGAATTTCCTAGTGAAACCTGTACTGTGTAACGGACGCAAATGAGCAACTGACAGACGACACTGAAATTTTGTTTGTCATTTTGGCAGATATAAAATTTGAGATATATTACCTCAAAGTCAAAGTTGGTTTCTTTGAGTGACCTTCTGCGAGGTGGAACTACGGGCCCTGCATCACGCGGGGGAGGTGACTGCGCCTGACCTGCTGCTTCTACCAGGACATTGGACACTATGCCAGCTTCGATCTCACGCTGGCTAAACCTACAAAATTAATAAATGATTTAGCACGAACTTAACTGTCAGAATTTTGTCATCTGTTTCCACAAAATACTGCTATCCATTAACAATTTTCGAACCGTGCTGTACTCCACGGAAGTGCATTTCTTTTCTCTCTCTGTGTCATGGTGCAATACTCTGAGTGCGGTAGTTTCGAGGAAAATTTTGTAGTGTCTTTTTGAGCATGCTGTTTGCTTCCACAATGAAACTGTTACTTACAACCACCCTTTGGAACTAATTTTTAATGATCGTTAACAACAGGTGGTCTTAGAATGCAGGTTAATTTACACGAAAATTAGTTTCAGTTCTGCAATATTTGGTCATGAATGACAGGTTTCAATGTACTAGCTTTGGTTCCACAACACATGGCAAAAATTAAAGTTTTTACCTGCCGGCGGTATCAATGGACGCATCTGACGAGTCTGTGTGCACGTGTACGTGTTGTCCGTGGAACGATGTATCAACATCAGACAGACTACTGACAGAAGCCAGGTCACACGCTGCGCCCTCCATACCTTGTGTCTCCATCTCCTCATACCCTCTACAAAAACAGTTAAGCTTGAGTCATGCTATCATTGCAAGTGTCGCTCGAAACACGTGTCGTAAAAAAGATGTGCTACTGTACATGTTCTTGCTTGCACATTTAATCATTCTACACCAATCACTTATCATTTGTTTCAACATGCCCTCTTATTGTCAATTTCAATTATCTGTAAAATTCCACTGTGTCATCTTGATTGATTATACCACTGCCTCATGTCTCATGTAATTCGAAGCATTTCTCTCACCTACGTGGTTTTCTAGTTGTTTTAGGACTGCTAGAGTCGGATGCTGGAGATAACTCTCCAATAGGTGACAGCACATTACCCACATAACGTGCTGCACTCTGGGGGTGGCCAGTGAAACTAGAAGTGGAACTAGAACTTTCTAAACTGGTGGTGGAGTCAGTCACCGTGTAACTTGATGGCGAAATCTCGCGAGAACTGGAGTCAAGCGAGGATTCAGTGATAGTTGTGCTACTGCTTGGCGGGAAGTTTTCATCTTGCAAACCCGGTGAGTGTTCCTTGTCAAGGAAATGTTTGTTCATAATAGCTGTGGAACTTCCAAAGTCAGTCATAGATGGCAACATTGACATTGGAGATTTGAGCGGTGACAACTGTGGAGGTGTTGGCCACGAGGGGGAGCTTGAGTCTGAAGGACTCATAGGTTTAAAGTCTCCCTCTTGTGGCTCCGGCGATTTTGGTGGTGATGGTGCACGCATTTTCTTCCGTCGAGCTTTCGGTGAAAATGCTTCGATTATTCTATCCTTTATTGACGGGGATTTCACCGGGCTACTGAGGGAATGTGTCGGAGACACGGGCCCCTCACTGCTTTGTGAGCCTTTAAATGTGCTCATGTGTCCGGCATCGTGTGTTGGAAGAGGCGGAATATAAGGCTCTGATGGCGACCACCCAGATCGAGCCCTCGGCATCAGTGGAGGTGGCTGAGGTTCATCCTCTGGGTTTTGGTCCATTGAACGTGAACGCAAAACTTTATTCAGTCCATAAATCTCAGGTGGGGGTGTCAACTTCGTGTCACCTTCTAACTCCCCAAAATGTATTGCTGCAGCTCCTTCACTGTGCAAAGAATCCTGGGAATGGAGCAATGGATGATGGGAATGAGATTGCAGTGCATCATGGGAATGATGAACGTAACTATCGTATTGGTCCATAAGTCTGTGTTTGTGTACAATATCCGCAGTTTCATACGTCATGTACGAATCACCAGAGGCGCCAATGGCACCTTCCATAGAGCATGTGTCCAAATGGTCAAAGGCTCCTGATAAAAATACACCTGAAACAAGAATAAAAATTTCAAACCACACAATTACCCAGCTAGTTCTAAACAGGCGAAGAGAGAAATCAATATGTAAAAGTTCGGATATTCTTAAAAATTGGTAAAAACCAAGGTTCAACAAAATGAAAGAAATTCAGAGGCGTTATTATTTCTTACCATCATCAGTTGGGCTGAGGTCCATATCTGACTCAGCAGAATGATATCCAGTGTAATGATCAGCTGACAAGGTGCGCTTCGAGTTCGGTCTATTTGATGTTGTATCACTACGCACTGTATCAGTACCAGACTCCATTGACGTACTTCTGCCATCTGCATATTTAGTAATTAAAATTAAAGGACTTCAATTATGACGTAATTTTTTCGTTGTGCAAACCTATTTCCTGTCATGTTTTTTATTCGCATCAATGTACTATTTACCACAAACCAACCAAGCTTTTGCACACAAAACTGCAGTACAGAAACAAATAACTTTCTATTTCTTCAGCAACCTATCTACTATACATGCTCTTTAAGAGACGGTATCTCATTACCACTTTTAGCATATGGATTCATAAACGTTGCGCCAGTACCGGATGAAGCCTGTGACGTCCTCACTTCACGCATGCTCGCTGACGACGACAACAATGAATCAGCACTTTTCACTGAGCGTAACTTGCGTCGCCTAGCAAGATCGTCTTCTGTTAACACTCGGTCGCTCTTGGATGGCAACCGATGTGACGAAACTGTAAGACACAATACAAAATAATGCAATAGTTTATAAACGAACAGCCACATTACTGTCTCCCAACTTAAACTGAACAGTAGTCAGAGAGGGTCTAAATTTTATCTTCATTCTGTACCAGTCACTGGTACTGTTATCCGCACAATATTTTTCAAGGACCCATGCAGTAATATGTTGTACCAACCTTGTGCAGAGTGATACTGCTGGAATGTTCCCGGTGGTGGCTTGTAACCTGCACCTTTCAAACTGTGCGTCCGTCCGCGACTAAAAATAGATCTCCATCCTCCTGCTCCAGCTACTGCCTTGTGGTCCTTCCTGCTCATCTTTTTCCTGGGAAGAAAATAATTTATTAAAAATACAAACTGTAAACAAATGTCACCCTTGCACTGCTTCTGGCAGCCAGCCAACAAAGTGACACTTTTCATCTTACTCTCCAGCCAACCTTAAGATGATTATTAGTAGATAGATGTATTTAAGTTATTTTTACAATTCCATTACAAAAATGAATCCCTGTAATTGTAACAACTTTTAGATCATGTGATTTTTTTTGGCTATTTCCTTCCGAATGGTAATAATACGTCCAAAGTACAACAGTCAGCTACATAATGGGAATAGTAAAACAATGCAATAGTAAACCGCAAAATTTATATGGTAAAATATTTGTCAGCATCCACAAATCAAATGATAAAGCTTTCACTTCTGCCATGCAACATCTATACTTTATATTAAATTAAGTAGGCTGATGTGTATTCAACTGAAGCGGTTTCTTCTTTAAATTAAAATAATACATCGATGTAAAAATAAAAGAGTACTTTGGTCGCAGATCCTGACTTCCTTTTCACAATAAATAGTTCTTTTACATGAAAGATAATATGAATGCTGATTGAAGCTACGGATAGGAACGGTCTGGATCTACCTAGATACTTAACATGAATGTCACACAGGCCAAAAAATAAACAATAAAATTTCCTAAACATTTTTTCCTGCTAAAATTGGGAGTCCAAATGCTGTACTAACCTTAGATAAGTGCAAAGTCAGTATTTACATTCGTAGTTAAAATATGAGTTAACGTAAAATTGCGTTGTAAATCCCATTTATTTTGTGTTCAACTACAAAATTAACAGACTTGGATGTGCTCAAGGAGTGAACATTTACACCTGACTGATACAGAGTTACGAACGTGAATTTTCATCATCTTTTTAGATTTTAAGTTATTTTTCTGTAATCTTCTAGTATCATTCAATGAAAAATTTGGTTTCTTCTCTGTCCTTATGACAAGAGAGAAAAATCACAACCGAAAGAAAGAATTTCAATTTCTACTAAGGCCTTTTTTCAATCATTTGGATTACATTGCACTTAGGATTTTCAAAGTGCGGCGATCGGGAAAAAAAAATTGAACTTGGTCCCAAGAAAGCCAAACTGTTTATAAATATCG
>JBCAUI010515124.1:0-12264 GCA_038406195.1 Haplosyllis anthogorgicola | reverse complement strand
TACCAGGTTGAGAAGACCCTCTTTCATTATGTTGCCATTGTGACAGGAATTTACAACCGAATCGTTACGGCATGCGCATGTCTCGGAAGTAAGCCTCAGGATCAAACATTCTAAAACTCGATATTATGCGCATACATGCTTTATGTAGTATTGTATTATTCTTATCACACTTCAATGTACATGTAATAAGATAAAGTACGAAGGCTGAAATCCTATTCATTTCTCTGTGCGGCTTTTTAAGGGAACCTTAAAGGAAAGTCTTACAGAGAAATGAATAGAATTTCGTGAGTCGAGCTGCGGGTACCGAATTAAAAGTGCGAAACGCATTGATGACTGAACTGTCAATGACAGCATCGCAAGAATACATTCCCCTCAATCAGGATAGATCTCCATTTTACGAATAGAATAGAAATCCATCGTTAATATGTAGAACAATTATAGGTTTCCCTTTTCCCAAAATGGAGTTTATCTACTCTCAAATAGATTCCTACACGATCATGTTTCTCAAATTTTAGCTTTTCTTGAGTAAATTCTTATATCATGAAATACTTTACAGATTTGCATGAATAGATAATATATATACATGTATAATTATGGAAATGTAGCAACATATGAAAGACACCCTGAATATAAAACGTTAATATACACAAAAATAAACATTCTCTTCAAGCACCACCAGCATAAATATAAAATAATAATTAGGTAAACTCAGTCAATACATAATAATGTCTATACTAACGCAAAGCCTCAAACCGCGATGTAAGATTTACAATCTTTCTTCCTCAGTTTGCATGTCTAAATGTATTTGTAGATGAAACAAACATGATTTGGTACTGGAATTTCACACAGGCGCATATAAAATTACCAGCACAGTCGATAAGGCTTCACTGCACATCGTAACGTAACTTATTCACGCCTAAAATATTACTCAATTATAACTCCACTATATATATCCTGAAATAAGCTCTATATAAACAGAGGAAGATATTTCATAGAAACCTAAACTGTCTAATAATATGATATGATTACTTTTATATCACTGTTTGGCGCCGAATGGTCACCAGCCACTTTTTGCTAAGAACATTTTCACGTAATTCACTTCTATGGTTAAATGCGTGTCTTGCATTGGGAACTTTTTCAAATTATCTCTAAAAGCAAGCTTCTCTTTTGAAAATAGGACCACTGTCACCCGATCAGTGAGCAGGCAAGACAAGAGATCATGCATAAGGAGTATTCCCTGTACCATTAATGACAATTTTTCGAAAGAGTAGCTTCCGTTGATAAATTGAAAGAATTTATGGTGTTTTTCACGTTATCCTCGACAGTGAAGTGAATAAAAATGTCTAATTGTTACTTCTTTTAATATCTGGCGTGTCCTGGACATCAAGCCTGGCCATTTACTGTAGCAGTATACATAGCATTTAATCTCTCCCACAGATCTGTGTCTCTGGTCGGTGTTTGTACTCCATCATATCTGGGTTCAAATCCTCTGTTGTTTGCCTGGAAAATTTAATATGATTTAAATTATGAATTGATTGGTTGATACGAGTGCAACAAATACAATTCTTTCAGATCATGTTAAAATACTCGGATCTCTATTTACCTGCACTCCAAGCTCATTTAAGCAATTGATGACATCTATGAATGGACCTTTCTGGCCTTCATAAAGGTCAGCACTGGCAAAGATTGATGTCTCAGGCACACCATACTCCTTAGCGCATTTGGTAAATGTTTCTATGTTTTCAAGAGCTCTGAATGGAGCCTCTGTGTTGGTTGTGTTGAACTTTATTGGTTCTTCCCCTTCGTCTTCTCGTAAAGCGTTTATTAGTCTGTGAGGGCAAAGGAAACAAAAATAGTTAATCCGCCTGACGTACAATAATGAGCTGTATGTCAAAATGTAAAGACCATAATACATTTTACTTGAGACTAAATGAATTACTTACTTGCATAAAGCAACTCCATCTCGCAAGTACTTTTTAAAGTTTTTCCATGAAATGCCTTCTCCTGGTTCATATTCCTGAAATCAAGATATTGCCGTTACAAGTCATTACAGTATGCATACTTCAATTCAGTTTCGTTGAATTCGAATCTTTTGATGCTTAAAAATAATAATATAAGTTTAATAAAGTTAATAGTAGCTTAAATTGGTCAAAGTAACACAATGCAAAAACAGTATAAATTATGTCCACACCAAGGGCAATGTACTAGTTTAATTTTTAAATAATAAAATTCAGCTGTCTTTGTGCTCTAATAAACAAAACAAAACATAACAAAATGACAACCCTGAATATACAATATTCAACATGATGACAAAATTGTATTAGTCTAACTTTGTCTTGTTTATTTATGGGACGTCTATCTGCTTTGGTTGTTTACAAACATATCTTAAGTTGACAGGTTTAATTGAGTGAAATTTCTTTTGAGATAGATGTCTCAATTTATGATTATTATATTTCCAGTTGCATTTGAGTTTATTTGTAGGTATATTTCTTTATTAAGTCCAGGTGTATATCTTGCAATAAGTTTCAAGCTATTTAGCCTGACATCCCCAAAAACGGATAATTTAAAGTTTGCTTAAACAAACCAGATAGACGTTGCCACATAAAAACGGTACAACGCTATTGTAATGATGCATAAGGGAGATTGTACAGTGCAGTTTGGTAAACTAAACTTACAAATGTTTCGTGCTTGTCGCCCAGGACGCTGTTTATCCAGTTTGCAATGTGTTCCACTGTTCCAATAGAATCCTCTTCGTCATACCTCTACGTGAAAGCAATGAAGTTTCAATTGTTAATATTTTGTTACAAATAATACAATTATCCCAATTGATATAAATGTCACAATTACTCAAAAGTGTAGATCTTATTTAATTTGAACTGGTGTACCTGTTCCATCTTCTGCATAATTTCCCATGCGCTGCTGCGCCTTCGTGCTCTGTATGTGGTCATGACTAAAATTAAATACAATCATTATCCACCGGGCATTATATGGGCTTCTTTTTCAAAACCTAGCTTTAATCAGTCATTTCTTCTCAGTTTTGGCTATTCAGTTTTTATACAATTGTCGAAATCGGAATCTAATTTGTATTTTACTCACCTGAAGTGTTTTTATGTGTGTACAGAAATTTCTTTAGGGGCAAGAGTTGGCTGGGCAGAAAGAGAGACGGTAAGCTGATTCTAGTTTTCTCCTATTGTTTCGTGCCAACCATTTGTAACAATACCTAAAAAGATAGAAAAGATAGAAAATCAGCTCCATACAGTGACACTATGACATTATTATTTATATATAACTTTATGTAAGTATTACGTAAGTAGCCTGCGTGTATGCACTTTTTCCGCCAAAATGGTTTTGAACAGATAGGGACAACTCTGTATTAATTTGCATGTGTTCGTGTTTTAGTCCCGGAAAGCACAGTTTGAATTTTTATTGATTTGATTTATTTATTGTTACTGTTGATCTTAATCGTGTACAGACATCTAGTAAATAACAAACAAACAAAGTCTCTGTTTATATCAATGTAACAGACATCAGGTAAATCTAAGATTGGCCATCATAACGGTTCTGACATCATTTATAACATTCTGTAAGTTATTGTAAGTGATCAATACAAATATATACAAAAGATAAAGATCAAGGTTGATAGTTGTTACTTATTGTAAATTCTATAATGGATTGATTTTAATTTAACACAATGTTAAAACGTAAATGAATGTAAGCGCTTTCCCATCTCGTTTATTAGAACATCGTTGCTATATATACCGTGTCTGCTCAGTCGTTGTGTTGCCACTTAATGCACTTTTTTCCATGCAGTGATTCAGATAGAAATGTTCTGAGTTAACAGTGTTCAAAGTGCATAGTAGTTGTTACATAATGTTATGTACATACTATCATGTATATATTCATACATTTGTAGTTTGCCCTTGAGACTAGTTTGTATTAATATTCACACATCAATGTTAATTAAGTCATGGATACTTACAAGTGTGTTGCCAGGAAATTTCCCGCTTAGTTTTTACAAAAGTTCAGTATGTGTTACCAATTAATACACATGCTTAATGAGATAATTCCATCTTTTCTAGTAAGCTTGGTCACCCAATTGACTGCATTTACAAGAATCTCATTAATGTGACAGGTAATATTGTAATAAAGTAATCTTCGTATGTTGGCCTCCTAATCGGCCACGTATACAGATATGCAATTATGATTCACTTGGTCCCCTAATCGACCACATTTGCAAGAAACTCATTGATGTGACAAGTAATATTATAGTTAAGTAATCATTGTGCGTTTGGCCCCCTAAACAAATACGTGGTTAAGATAAGTTTGGTCCCCCAATTGACCGTGTTTACAAGAAACTCATTTATGTGACAGGTAATACTGTAGTTAAGTAATCATTGCTCGTTTGGCCCCCTAATTGGCCACATATACCAATATATGTTCTGACATTATAATAGTAAAACAGTTATTAAATCACATGTACTATTTTGACTCATTGCACCTGTGTTGACCCGTAATTTTCAGCATAATAACTTATTGTGTGTCACCACTTAATGTCAATAGGAGGGAGATTTACTCCGCTTACATTTCTTGATATGTCTCTTTAATTGTTCTGGGTGCTTGTACATATTTCCACACTTGTCACATTTATAGTTCGGTTTCGTATGCTTTCGCATGTGGATGTTCAGTTTGCATTTGCTTTTTGTAGTGTAGTCCTTATAGTTGCAGCTAAGTGTTTTGGAGTAATGTTCATCAACATGTCGCACTAGATCGCCATGGTGTTTGAAACATTTTGTGCATTTCGGGTAGTGACAGGAGTAGTAATGTAACTTATGGTGAGTTATCAGTTCACTTCCAAATCGATAACTTTTGGTACAATGTTTACATTGATAATAATTTTACTGTGTGAGTAGGTATGTCTTTTTAGGCTGCTAGGTGTCATATATGATTTGTCACACTTGTTACATTCCCCGCTGAATTTATGCACATTTCTGTAGTGATCATTCAGGCACTTTAGGCTCTTGAACTTGTTGATGCAAATTTCGCATGTAAAATTTCTCCCTCTTGTGTGCCTTTTGTACCCATATATTTTCACATGGAATTAGACTTTGTCCCTATTTCTCGCATTATTGTCAGAGCTAGGTTTTTTAGTCTGAGTCTTTCCAGTGGTATCTACTGATTGTTTGACACTTGTGTTGTCAGTCTGTTGGGGTTCACATTCATGCTGGCATTTAGTTATCTGATGGCGCATCATGTATCTTGGCACATGCCATTTGGGCAGTTCACACTTGTCACTCCCCATATCAATGGTTGACAATTGGGTTTGTTTGGCTGCTTTCACAGCCGTGAGGCCAAGGAAGGTGGCTAATTTGTCTAACTCATCTGTGCTGGTGCTCGGTGGTACTTCTTCTGGGAGTTCAATTATGTTGTGGGCTCTCTGCCATGTATTGTACACATGTTGTATCAATGTTTTTGGAATGGGGGTAGGTGTTATCAAAATAGGTTTGTCCATTCGTACTCCTGGACCAGCGATTGGTGCCTCCATTTTATACCTTGTGTTGTAGCTGTGTGTGATTGGTGGACATATTTCATATGCTTGTGTGTCTGCACTATCTGCATCCTCACTAGTACTCCCCACACTTGTTTAATTTTTTGTGTCTAGTGTTGGATGGGTTATCAGAGGTGGTCATAGTGATTTGATGAGTGCTGTGGGTGGTGGTACATTTTCACTGGTGGGCACTTCAGGGCTAGTGTTTGCTGTGCGCTCTGGCCATTTCGGTGACACATATTGTCCAAGGACCTTCAACAGTCCTTTTGGCAGATAAGGGGCCATTAGATCTTGTGATGAGAGGAAAGGTTTTCTCAGGGTCCATTGTAAGAAGCAGTTGCACTCCAAGTAAAGTAGGTGTATGTTTGAGAGAACCACTGCCACATTATGGCCTTGGATGTCTTCATCAAGGGTGGTCCAGTGTCCATCTACCAAATCCACTGTGGTATGTATTCCCAGCATTTTGCTGAGACAGAAGATACTGAGCTCATCACCTGTAATTATTCCATCAAAAATTGGATGACACCATTGGTTGAAGGTAAGACCCTTGGGCTTAAGTAATGATGAGCCAATAATAGACAGTTTGTCAGCATGGTCAACAGTATACTTACAGAATTGATCCCATAGATCACTGATTGTTGATTTAACATGATTTGCATAGATTTGAAAAAGTTCATTGTTAACATGCATCGGATTTCCAAAGTTGCTGTAAAAGAGGATACTGTTTTTAACCAAACATGGATGATTAATTAGTTCAGCATGCAGGATTTTGCATTGTTCTGGAATCTTTTTTACCACTTTTGTGTACAGCATACTCTCACCTAGTTCAAGTTGTCCTGTTTTTACTATGTTTTTTTCCCAAGCATGGTAGTCCTGATGGGCTGCCATCTTGTGCAGTTTGCCCTAAGGGGGTCACCAGTAGTTCTGCATGTTTGAGCAATCGGTAACTTTTTTGCATGTGTTGCCACACAATGTAGTGGCAGCTGATATGAACCTTGTTCATGATACCATCACACATGTTGCCTAATAATTTCAAGTTTGTACACATCACATCTATCAGCCAGTGATAATGGTGGGCTATTAGTGGATATACATGTGTCTATAGTATTGACACATAATGTCACAAAATGGATTATTTAATTCAGTATGTGAGTAATAACTTAGTTTTAACTTCTTTTACAAATAGATGGGATTTTGTCATATTTTTTGTTTTGGCAGGTAATTTTATGAATTCAACTATTGATTGACAAAGGAAGCTTGTGTTAAATTTTTCTGAACTGTGTGGCAGTATGTTTGGTAAACCTTTCTGCCTTGTATTATATCTATGTTCTTTCTTACCAAGATTCCTTTTGCCGATTGTATTAAATTTTTTTATCACTGGTAGTGGGAGTAGCTTATTTTTGACTCCATAAGCAACTTTACACAGTTCTGAGTTCATTATGTCATCAAATCTCAGCAGTTTTAATTGTTTAAACAGGTGACTTGTGGGACTGGTTTTGGATGTTTTCAAAATGTAGTGCATGCATTTTCTTTGCAGGGCATTTATTTTGTTTATCTTCTCCTTTATGAGTTGGCTTTCCCAGACAGCCACGGAATAGTTTAAATGACTAGCAATGTGGGAGTTGTAGATCATTGACTTTGTTTTTTCATCAAACATGTTTTGAGTTAATTGCAGCATTCTAATATTATGCAGTAATTTCCCAAAAGTAACTGTAAAATGGATATTCCATGACAGTTTGTTATCTAAATTTACACCTAAAAATTTAGTAGAGTTTACATATGGTATATCATAGTTGTTCAGGGTCAAGGATGGGTAATTTTCATTATCAAAAGTCATGCTTACTGTCTTACTTAGATTCAGTGATAGTTTGTTTGCATAAAACCAATCAGTCAATTTTTCCAAGTTTTGAATTAGGCAGTACGTTAAGTAATTTTTGTTGCAATGAGAAAAGTAGATAGTCATGTTGTCTGCAAACAATATTAGTTTACAGTGTTCTACTACATTGTGAATATCATTACTAAACAAGATAAATAGTAGGGGGCCCAAGTTTGAACCTTGTGCAGTGCCATATGTAACATATTTGGCAGATATGGCAATATCGGTGCTACTACTAGTATGGCATTTGACACATAATTTCCTATTATACAGATAACTGTCAAACCATTTGCTGCTTGCACCACATATTCCGTATAGTTCTAATTTTTTTAATAGAATGTTATGATCAAGTGTGTCAAATGCCTTTGACAGGTCAAGGAAGATGCTTATAATATGGTGTCCTATTTCCCTTTCTTTAAGAATTTCACTAGTCAGTTTGATAATTGCATCCTGACAGGACCTGGCTTTGTGAAATCTGTATTGACTCTGATAAAGCAGGGAGTGGGATTCTATAAATGCATATAGTCTATTATACACTAGTTTTTCAAGCAGTTTGGATATGGTCAGTAAGAGTGAGATTGGTCAATAATTATTTACCAGAAATTTTTCTTTACATTAATAAAGTGGTATGACTTCAGCAATTTTCATGGTTGAGGGGATGATTCCCTGTAATAAGGATTCATTAAAGATGTGGGTTAAGACTGGGAGAATTTCTGGTCCAATTTGCTTTAGCAGAATGTTGCTTATGTTGTCATAACCTGAGCTTCTCTTATTAGGTGAGGTGTGGATTAGTTTGTTAACTTCAGCCAGCATACAAGCAGTTAAGTACATAGTTTTGTGACTTCTATTCATTTTCCGTAGATAATAATTGATACTTTTTTCGGCTCTGGGATCTTCTTGGCTAGGTTCTGGCCTATGTTAGCAAAATGTTTACCTAAAATATTTCTGATTTCATTCAGTGCATAGTGGTCAATGTTGTCAATGCACAGGTATTCAATACAACTAGTTTTGTCATTGATTTTACCTATTGTATGATTGATTACCTGCCATAGTTGTTTGGTATTCTGCTTGTATGCAATGCACCTGTTTTGATAATAGTTTATTTTTGCTGCATGTTTAGTTGTGTTGTAAGCATTTCTGAATTCCTTATATAAATGCATATCATGGGGAGTTGCTGATGCCTTAAGTGTCACCTTATATAAGTGCAGTCTCTCTGACTGAGATTCCCTTATAGCAGACATGATCCAGGGTTCGATTGAACACTGTTTTGATGAGATTTTATCTTCCTTCATTGGTGCTATAGTGTCTAGGGAGTTAGAGATATGTTTGTTCAACATGTTAAATGCTGTATCTGGATTAGATTCCAGGAGAATGGCATGTTGCCAGGTAATGTCACTGAGGTCATGTTTGAGTCATTTGATCTTGTGCTCAGACAGGTTGCGGGCTTTAAAATTTAGGGGTTTAGTGCCTTTACATATTTTGCCTTTGACCAGTCCAACAGAAGGTAAATGATCAGATATATCACTAATTATAATACTGGATTCAAAGTCCCTTTGTAGGTGTTTTGAAAGAAAAATGTTATCTATTAATGTTGCACTTTTTTTGTTAATTCTTGTAGGTCTGGTAATAATTGGGATTAGGTCAAAATCATGGTTGATTTCTAGGAATTGCTTTGTACTTTTGTGTTTCTGACATTTTAATAGGTCAAGATTTTGATCCATTCCCAGAATAACACGCTTGCTGTTTTTGTCGCTTAGACATTTTAACAGTGCTTTGTATTCCTTTATAAATGTCTGTTGGTTCGTGTCAAGTGGTCAATAAATTGCACCCAGTATTATATTTTCATTCTTTCTATTATGATTTGATACAATTTCTACAAATATAGATTCAAAGCCCTCATATTTCAAATCATTCAGGTCTTGCCTGACTTTAGTTTTTTGCTCTTTTTTGACTATTATGCTGACTCCACCTCCCTTTTTGTGTTGTTGAAACTTATGAAAATTATTATACCCTGCCAATCAAAACAATTTGCTTTTAGTTTCATCTAGGAATGTTTCAAGAGAGCCCCACATATATTTAGTTGTAGCATATGAAGGTTGTTATGGTTATGGTTTAAATTTTGCAGTTCTGTTATTTCTCTATAGTCACACAGATCATTCCAGAGGGAATCTCTGTCAGAGTGGTATTCCAGCAGACAGTTTAGATTATCAAACAATGGTTCTGGACTTTTTGAGAAACACATTATCTATTAGCTTGTAAATATGGGATGGATGGGAAATGTGCAGCAAAACATATGTACACTTTAATATAATAAGATGATAAGTCTAACCAGATAATAAAAAAAAATACTCATACATAGCCATGTATGAGAGATGGGCAAATGCATATCCACATCTGTACTTTGAGTTGTATTTTTGGTTCTAGTTACAAGGGATTAATATCAGTTACAGATTACGAGTGAAAATTCTACTTACATATTAGGAACCTTGTGTTGCCATGTAATTTCATGGATGATGGTGCGTCAGCTGTGTGTCAATGTGTTGCCTCACAATTACATGCTGGTACCAGTAATCAGTTAGATTTATTGTGTTGACACAAAATTTTCAGGAGCCGAGTGGTCCATAATCCATAGGATGTGGTGCATGTGTTGCCATTTTATGAGCTAGTTAGTGCTTGTTTGTCTGTAATTATATTCTGCCATGAGGCCAACTGTTCCTAAATTAACACAGAACAGTGTAACTTCAGATTCAGGTGTTAGTTCATTTTGATGGAACTTGCATTACATCATCCCTTATGGACATTAGAATGTGGGACATTATTCCTCGGCCTTCCTCTCCATTGCCTTTCCAGCTTCCTTCTAGAAGGGCCTCACCATGATGTAGAGGTATTCTTGTTTCCCAGATAGTGTCATAAGTGGCTTCCGCAATGATTCTACTACCTGTATTGGTGAGCATTTGTTGGAGTAAGGGGTTTTGCAAGAATTTGGCTTTGATGCCCAGTGTTACTAACTCGCATGCGACCGTGGCCCATTGCTTTTTATCAAAGTTTTTTATTTTCTTGCTCAGAGTCTTTGCCTGAAGTGCAGTGGTGCAGGTTAGTATTGCATTAGCAGTATCAGTGTCCTTGAAGTAATTAGCCTTGGTGATTTGGATCATCTGTTCCGACGTATGAAACTGGTTGTCTTCCAATTGAAAAGTACTTGGATGGAAGTTTGAGAATGGATGGTGTTCCCTGAAGTAGCAGATAGTGTCTACATCCTGTTTTTGAGTCGCCATCAGTGGACTTATCTCTGATGGGAGATCATGCAAATTAGATCTCGTGTAGGTTTTACCCATTATTATCAGCCTATCCTCATCCATTCTGCACTTCCCTTTGTAACCATCCAATTTTGTGGCATATTTGAAGATGGGGCAAAGAAATGCTCGTTCAGTTTGGATTTCCTTTGTGTAAACTTCTTCCACATAAACCCCATGTCTTAGTTCTCTTTTGTGTTGGAGCAGGCTGTCGCAATGTGGTTTTAGAGCAAATTCTACCTTAAGGGGGCATGCTTTGTTGAGTTGATATCTGCCAATTCTTTCCATCTTTGATATAGGAAGCCCAGCTATAGCCTTCTTTCCTTCTTCTTCGCAGGTTAAACATGACATTGGCCATAGAGCTTCATTTAGCTTTTCCCTTGTCTTGATTGGATCATTCCATTTTACTTCTGGGATTCTGTATACTATGACATTTATTGCACTCTGAGTCCTCGAGTTGGTTAATTTGTTTCTTGAGGTGTTTGTTTTCTATTTCTAAGTTGTCTATATGGGTCTCCAGGGATGTGAGTCTAGGTTTGTATGAACGAGCAATTTGTACCTCTATCCAACATGGAGATATTATGGAGCACATTTTCAAGTGATTTGGTATTCTCTCATATTTCTCTTGTCAGTTGGCTCAAAGTTGTCATATCTCTTTAATAATAGTGTCGGGGGTCACTTCATCTTCCACTTCATCTTCCAGTATGTCAGGTATGTCATCAGTTTCGCTAATACCTGGCTTTGTAGACTTTTGGGGCTTTTCCATCGAGGGTGGAGACAAATTATCTGCATCTCTTTTGGTGCTTGTAGGTGTGACAGATGTAGGTAGTGCATGTGTCAGACCTAGCTGTTGTAATGCGTTCACATCTTTTGTTGATTGACGTGCGAAGTTTATCATGCTTGGTTGGGTACTGGTCAGCCCCGATAGTTTAGATGCAGTGCTAGGTGCACCTGGTTGTTTTGACCCTGCTGTACTTGTTGGTGTTCCTTTATTGGATACCCCATATGCACTTTTGTTTGCTTCCTTTTCCTCTGGTTTCACCATTTTCTCGATGAAACTTAGGTCTTCCCACAATTGAGTTTCTGTTTTTCCCTTGATTAAGTATCCTATATGTTGTATTGTGTTGTGTTGTCTAATAATGTCTGGCCTTATTCTGATAGTGAGCAATATTGTGGATGTCAGCCATTATGTAAATCTATCTAATTAATTTTCCAATTTCATTCTGATTATGTGTGGTTTATCACTTGCTGGTCATTATTCTCTTTTCTGAGTAATCCTTGTATGTTAATACATGTGTTTATCTATTCTATGTGGTGATAGCACTCTAGGAATGAGAATTATCTCATATTTTGTAAGAGCATGTTAAGACATGTCCATTACACAGAATGATAGAAAAATTAATCTGCATGTATATTATGCATATTTTGTGATACAAAGTGCATTATGGGACATATCTTAGAAAATGAGCTCAAAAATAGTCCAAAACAGGGTAAAATGCATCATAATTGAACAGGGCCTTTGCTGCATTGCTCCTTGGATCCTAATCTAT
>JBCAUI010515113.1:0-12265 GCA_038406195.1 Haplosyllis anthogorgicola | reverse complement strand
AAACTGTTGCATTCTTATCATTCTCTATCAACTCCTTTGTGAGCCCCCTTAGGGAGCTGCGAACATTCTGTCTGAGAGATGTCTCGGGGTAATTATCAAGAGCCCCCTTGACATCAAAATGCCATGTTCTGAATTCTATCTCTTGCTTGGGAGTTGGTTTCTCCCCACCTGTTCCATTAACATGACCCTGGGCTGATGATTGATCCTTCCCCCTACACTTGCAGAAGTGGTAGGGGTGGAGAAGTCATGTCCCTTGATGTCAGGACTGGAGGAGGCAGCTGTCACTGACTGCTGCTTTGCAAGCACCTCAAACATTTTGAGTTGGTTACTGACACCCTCCAAAACTTTGATTACTGCCTGATCCCTTTCACTGGCCATGCAGGTGGTGTCACTTTTCCCCTCTTCCCCTTCCGAAGGCGTTGGTGCTCCCACATGTCGACCCTGACAGCCTCAGCTGCTGTAGCCACTGTGCTTTCCTCCACTCCTGGCAAACCCTTTCCAGGGTTTCCCTTGGTGCAATGTGATGTTCCACCATCAGTAGGTGGTCCATCCATCAAACCAGATTTCCCACAGAACAGGGTGGGATTTGCAAGGTCCCAAAATTCAATGATAAAATATTTTTCTGTCCATCGGGTGACACTGATGGGAATGACCCCCATCTGATGTACACATATGTCCTTCATGGCTGCCTCCATGAAGGTAGGATTGGAGACTGCCCCTCCATCCTCACATTTGAAGTAGAGTAGCACCCTGAATGGGTGTATCACAACCAACATACCACTGTCAACATCTGTCCCATCCTCCCCCCATCATACATAACTTCCCCTGACCCTGTGGAGATGTTCCTCCAATGACATCACAACTCCTTCACATGACTTGTGACATCAGGGAAATTGGGTATGAACATTATGGTTGGAAAAAGACTGATTTGACTTAAATTTTACAACAACACTATTAAACGAACTCCTGAAAGAAAATGAACAAATATGCAAACAAACCCTTTGACCAACTACACCCAGGTGACTTACAGCTTTAGTTGCAATTTCCCTACTTTAATTGTGCATCCAACCACAAGGACGTCTATCTACATGTTTAATTAGATATGACTGCAACCCTTGTTGAAATTGTCAGCATCCCAGGATGCAACTATGGCATAAGATTAAATTTCAAGTATTTTAACTCACTATGCTGCAGCAGCTGCTATTGGCTTCACCAAGCCCATCTGACAACTTCAGCTCAGTCCCCTCCTTAAGGGACAGGGTGTCTCGTTAACCATTCAGTAGTCCCAAACAGCATCTCTTGTCAATAACAGTGTGCTTCTCTGCATGCCAGTTCATGCCTTACACCAAGGTATAAGTTAGGAATGTTTATTGTCAATTACACCGTCATCACAACCATGTCATATGGAGATGGTAGAGCACTCTATGTAGAGCTCTCTAAAATGCATCATGCTCTTGCTGAATTGAGCACACTCTTGATTTTGCTCTGCACTGCACTCTACACAGTTTGGATGCTCAGCACCCGACCCACCATGAAGCTCCATCAGGAGGACATACACATTTATTTCTCTGATTATTGTTTCAGATGTTACATGATTATGTTACAGTTGAATTTTTATTGGATCACAGCACACGCCCCACATTGGGTGGCAGAATTTGTCGCATGGTCATTCTTTGCCTAGGGGCATATGCAAGCAAGTGAATGAACAAAACAACAGAATATTCGATGATGTGTAACCCTTTATTATGTGCCAATATGCCAACAGACTGGAGATTGAAGTAATGCATGCACCCTCTGAATAATAATCATTTTAAGTTATCTTGTAACAATTGAGCATTGATTTTGTGAAAATCTCTCTCAGTTCTTACTTGTTGTAACAGTTTTCTACAGTTTTACAGTGGTTTCATTGATTTCCTCCAATAAACTACTTTTAGTGACATTTACTTGTTGTTCCCTGTTATTTATTGTTAAATTACTCCCCAATTGATTGAGAATCATAGCTACCTATGAATCTAAGTCAAATCATGTAGATTAACCAGGTGTACTCTTCAACAGACTCTGTCCCTCTGAGGTTCCAATTGGGATGCATCTGTTTTATACCATTGGCCAGGGGTTTATGATGTCATAGGTCATGTGACATCATGATGTCACTTCCAGTATGTGGTTTAATACAATCTCCCGCCATTCGCCCAGATATCAACAGCGATTTCCCACAGTTTATACTATTTATTTGATATCGTTACAATAACAATAAGAAGAAAATTTGTAATATAGAAGTAATTGATTTGATTACAAATGTATGAAAAACAGAAACGTTAGAAACACCAAATTTCTCGGAAAATGGGTACCCGAGGGAAGAGTTATTCCAAGTTCGAAATAGGGGCACCAGTGGCTTGAGAAATGATTGCGTGCTGATCCCAGATAGCAGACTGGGAAAATTGCAACCATAATTTTAAAAAAATCCGTTTGCTTTCAGACATGTTGGAGATCTAGGAAACATCGTGGTAGGCGCTGGGGCAATGGCGACGGTGGGACAGGAGAACCAAAATACATTGGTGAAACTCACGGGCAACAACAAAGTTATCGGAAAATCTATCGTGGTAATTATAATATACAGACTAATTGTCTGTCGAATGACCGAGTATGTAAAAAAGTGACCATCTGAAAACGAGGTTCATCCCACTTTTCACTCATGGTTACATTGTGACGCCATTTGGCAGACACACGACGTTACGTTCAACGTAACGACTTTACTAGTTTAAGATTTATTACGTAAATTAGCTCTCGGGAAAGTGCCTTTAAAACGTCCTTGTTGTGTATTTCCACATTTTTTCTTAGGATGTATGACTGTATTGGGTCCAAAATAATTGGTAACAGTGTCAGTTATTCGCAAAAAAGTAACAAGCTATCTAGCGGTCTATTTTAAGACAGGGTAAACTTATTCGGTAACTGGACGACTCCACGATGTATTTTTGTAAGAGGCTGTGACGTCCTGTCATTTACAGCTGACTAAATTAAGATCATTTTCTGTTTACGCAAAAAGCACAGCAGGCTCTTTAAGGGTATTCACATAAAAAAACAGCATACACATGTGTAAGGGTATATAAGGCGGATGGAGACAATGCATATAGAACTGACTTTCAGTAACATTGCAATTGTTTCACAGATGGCACAGACGTACATCAATACCCGCGGCCTTTAGCATGGAGATAAAATGACCATTTTGCCCTCTGCTAACAACAATTGATCGATTTTTAATCAACTTCTTCACTTACTCTATTCAAACTGGATTCGGGCCTATCTTAGTTGTAGAAAGTAATACATGTTTATCTTATCATTCGGTTAGATTCACGCAGGAGAGGATGATCTGGGACTTACAAATCGTGAGGACAGCAATACAACGGGAAATGCAGGCGGCCGACTGGCGTGTTGTGTTATTGAAGAATATAAAAGTACGCACCAATCTAGGTTTACCAATTTCTTTCGAAAAATAGCCAGTACAAGAAAATCCTATCAGAGTTATAACACCGTACTTTATTTACGTTTCATGCATCCATTTTACATGAGTAATACGACTTTCTTGTAATGACTTCAATTAGATCTATTTTATATCAGTGGTAAATACTAAAACACCAAATGTACAGTTCTATGTAGTTTTGTGATGGGCCAACTTTACATGTATGTGTCATGAACTCCGACTGCAGTTTCCATTAAAATTTTTCTTCAGGGAGGTTGTGTTTAGTAGACTATTTTGTGTATGGTAGTTGATAGTGATTTCTCACATAAGTCTTGTGTGGGTGGCTGTTGTTTCAATTCTGGTTATCTTTTATGGTTGATACTCCATGGACATAGTATAGTAATGTTGTGATACTGGGTATTCTGGGAACTTGTCTCCTGTTATTTTCATGTCCTCTACATCTGGTGTTTCAATAGCGGAACTAGGGGAAATTTGGTTTATCGTCCCCGCTTGCCCTTGTTAAACCATCTTTTGCCGCCCCCCCCCGGAGTGTTAAAATATGTTTGGCCCCATTTTAGTCCCCACACCCCAAATAAATAAATATATAGAAACAAAACCACCTCCAGATGACTCTATTCACCTATGAACCTTATTTAAACGATGACTTTTCCCTTGACAACCAAAAATCCCTGATGAAAACTTAAGTTGAAACTGCAGTTGGAATTTCAAATATCCTAATAAATTCGAATACTGGCTCAATAAAGAACAAATAGGCCCAAAACCCTTGGTGTTTTTGTACTTTATCCGCCCCAAATTGCATATCGTGCATGTTAGTTGGTGTACAACACCACTTGATTGGCAACGGAAGTTTCCTCTGATCTTATATTCCTTGTTGTTTGTCCGATAAATGTATGTGATGATTAGTATATGTTGGCAGGTTATATACTTTTTAATGTCCTCTTGTTTTTTAAATTATTTATTAAAACTATGTCTAGCTTGTTTTGCAATAGCTTTGCCTGCAACCCTTCAAGGAGAAAATGTCCTACGAACTATCGTCATTTTAGTAATTGACAAGTCTACTAGGTGTAAATAAATTAAACGGGTTGTGTTTGCTTTTAGTAATTCTAAAATTAGGCCTATCAGTCTTGTACTAATTTTCACCTGAAAATTCTGTCAGATCACCAATACCTGAAATAACAAATTGTTGGAACAAATGCTAAACCGTAACATGTCATGAAGTATTTAAACTTCTTTTCATTTCTACAGAGGTGACGTACACTTCTACATGTAAACTGGATAACGCATTGGAAGGTGCAGATGTACAGGGTCTCAGTGGCACAATCACCCTCATGCAAGATCTCAGTGAGGTATGCACATGTATTAGTCAGAAATACAGTCAAATCTGCATTGGGCGTACTATCCATTGGGCGAACTACCGTTATCCACGTACTAACTTTCAACTCCAAAATTGTTTTTTACCTCGTATTTGTACTCCATTAGGTGAGCATATTGTCATCCACGTACATTTTTACTGAAAAATGGAGAGTTCGCCCAATGCAGATATTTGAATGTGGATAACAATCATTTTAATTTTATTTATCATTAAAGTGCTTTTTCAGTGGAACTTCCTTTGGGCGGACCTTCTTTTGCACAATTAACCTCTCTTTGCACGACCATCAGACTTTAGATGTAACACATTAACTTACACAGAAAATAATCCTGCTTTGCAAGACCACCACTCCATTGGCAACCACTTTTCTCCCCAAAATTGAATGGTCGCCCAAAGGAAGGTCTACTGTATTGTAAAGACTACAAGTCTTCATTCAATTTTTTTGATACACAATATATTCACACCTTTTAAGGACAATTTCAAAACAATGATCTCGGGTAGAGTCAAAGGCTTCAACACAACAGACGGGCAAACGACACACGGATTTCATATCCACGAGGAAGGTGATGCCCTCAATAACTGCACCAAAAACAAAGGACACTACAACCCATTAGACGTAGATCACGGAGGCCCCGATGCAAATATTCGGTAATAAACATTCCAATAAGGCTTTTAAAATGTAATTGTTTGGATTACGTTCCTCCGCACTTTGAAATCTGGATTGAGAAAAAATCTAAATTTTATTGATATTCATGAATAGTTCTGCTTTTTAGGTAGCAAGTTCAATTTCTTTGTGATCGCCGCACTTTGATCCTGTCAGTGCAAGGCAATACAAATTATTAAAAACGCCCTAAAGAACGAGACAGCGGCTCAAAATAATTCAGGACAGCTATTTCAATTCAAACTCTTTATATTTTCCAAGTACCGCCCATGATTTGTTTAAAATTTTATTCGTTCAATATAATTCTCCACCGCACAAATATGTATGTTACAAAATGTGAAAAAAAAACCAAACGATCGGCCAACCAATTTTGAAGTGTAGATCTCGTCTGGACTTTCACAGCAATGCAACTCATTATCACAAGGGTTAGAAGTGTGTTTTTGTAACTTTTGTCCATTCAGTTTAATCACTCTTAAAAAGGTACGGGGTTAAGGTACATTGGGTATCAGATAATCGTAAGTGAGGGAGGTACCTGGTAATGTACGCATGAACAGAGAATTTGGAAGGTACGAAAGCGTAGAGATGGTATGGTTGTAGCAATACACAAATATCGTATCAGAACTTTAACACGGTACCTTATGGGACCTCCCTTATACACCCAGATGTACATAATTGATACGATTTCTGTGTTATGGAGGTAACAAAACTGGCAGTTGAACAAATCCGCAACTGGAATCTACCCCCTGCCATTTAAACTCTCAATCTATCCCAATTAAGTATGTTTTTGACCCTTTTCTGCATTTTTCACTTCAGACATTACGGAGACTTGGGTAACATCGACGAGGATGACGAGGGAATTGCCAAGGTAAACATTGAAGACGACTACGTGGAGCTGTTCGGAATGTACAGTGTGGTGGGAAGGTCCATTGTGGTACGTGGAATTAAACTTCAACATTTTTTATATTCCAAATTTTTTATGTTGAGTGTTGTTTTTCAAATTTGCTTTGATAATTTGAGATTAGGCACTTATTGCAATATCATCTGCTATCTGGTATTGGTAATTTGTATAAGGTACTTGATTACCGATGTTTCAAAAATTATGTGAGATGGCCTGTGGAAATGATTCAATTAAACGGAAAAATCCAGTAGGGGATCTAGGGAGGATTTAGGGGCCTAGGCCCCCCTGGTGCCTGAAAAAGCATGTTTGTCCGCCCCCCTTGGGCTGTTAAAACATGTTTGGCAGCCGTTTTGGTCCCTTCAAAGAAATTTCTAGATCCGCTACTGAAATCCCTAGTTTCAGGGCCCAGGAGTATCACAGCGAGTACCATTTACAGTAGCTGTACTCTATTGGATATCTGGCGAGGTCCGAAATTATAAAATTAGTACCTCGAGACGCAGGATGTCCCCTCGCCAAAGGGGTTGAGCGACGGGAGATCATGCCTCGCGAGGTACTAATTTTGTAATTTCGGACCTTGCCAGATTTCCAATAGAGTACACCCACTGTCAGCACTCATCTCAGGGAAGGGATAGGGCAGTTGCCACAGCAAAACTAAACCCCAACGTTGAAATAAATTTTAACTTTACAAGTATCAATTTCAGGTCCACGTTGGAGAAGATGACCTTGGAAAGAGGACAGGGGACAGTAAGAAAACAGGAAATGCAGGCGGCCGACTAGCTTGCTGTAAAATTTCTGCACCCGAAGAGACCACCTCGGCCAGTCAAAAAGTAACACCATTTAGTCTCATTGTATCTCTTATGTTTGTTGTTGTTCTAAGGGTACTATTATAAACATATGGGTTATGGAAATCCCTACGTTTACGCATCGAAGTGCCTAGAAATTTTGGGGTTGTGTGCCTGATAAGAAAATTGTAAAGTTATTGTGACAAATTGAGGCCTATGGTCTGACCTTTACCAATTCATTTTTATCGATATCTTATTTTTGGATCTTTTTATTTTGCTAATAAACCTACAGAATCATCTTCTCTGCATTTGCATTCTATAGTATAAAATCCCTGCAGTTTTGGAACAATAGAATGTCCACAACAGCCTTTGCTGTTAAACCTAACGAAATTGGTAGAAGTTTCAGGAGCTGAGTTGTAAAATGTTGTCATTATTTTAATAATATTTTATGATCCAAGTAACTTAACATATATTATTACCGCCCGCGTATGCGGGAAGGTAATGTTTTCAGTCGTGTCTGTCTGTCTGTGTGTCTGTCTGTGTGTCTGTCTGGGCTACAACTTTTGAACCACTCGACCTAGAAACTTCATGTTTGGTATGGTGGTACATCTTTATAATATCTAGGTCAAGTTTGAGTATCAAGGTCATTGGGTCAAGTTATGATTGAGATAAATAAATGGGGTCAAGTTAAAAATATAGGTCAAAGTTATTTGAAGGTCAAGGTCATTTGAAGGTCGAATTTTTAGATTTTTGTATCTTTTTTATATTTTAGTAACTATTTGCATTTTAGTTACTATTTGCATTTTTATGACTATTTTCGAAGCAGGCGGTTTGACCTTTGATTGGAAGACATTCTTGTTTATAATAAAATCATAGTGCTTAAAACCGGGAATGGCTTAGTTTCTCGAGCAGGTAGATTCGTCTAACTCTGCTCATGGTCAGTATGTAAAAAACAATATGGGGGTGGTTGTCTTATTTGTTGGTAGTTGTGAATTTACTAATGTACGCTCTAATCCTAGGACAGTGGTGTCTTATTTATGGGCGCTGTTCTTATGTCTCGTGTTGAATTCTAATAGGATAAGTAGCAGATCTAGAAATTTATTTGAGGGGGGCAAGATGGCAGCCAGTTTGGTTTTAACAGCCCAAGGGGGTCCAAAAAGCGGGCAAACATGATTTAACAGTCGCTAGGGGGCCCCAGGCCCCTAAAGTCCCCGCCCCCTCTCCGATACGCTGCTGACTAAATGGTGCGCATAGGAATAGAGGACCTTGCCCTTAATTATATATATACTACAGTTGAAATTCTAATGACGTATGAATAATACTTGTGGGGAACCTTTTAGATGCTTCGCTGTGCTCACATCACCTTACGGGCCAGAATTCAAATATCCGCTTCGTGGTGTAAAAAAAAGTAAATTCAATGTTGTTACGCACTTGAAAAAATCATATTCCCACAAACGATTAATTGTGAATAAAGTTTTGATTTTTTTCTGGGTTAAAAAGGTCGGAGAGATGCTAAGGTTAAAGTGTTTTTATGAAGACCTGCACTCCGTCACAAATCAGAGTAGATATCTTGACATTTTTATATCTATGGGATTAGGTCATACCTTTTTTTTTTTACTGATCTGTGACAAAAATGATTACTTTAACTCAAGGATTTTCTTGTTTATTTTTGTTTGCCTAATCAGGCTAATTAGGCAAATTTGTCTAGATAGACGAGAAAATTGGACACGTTCGTTTTATTAGGCAAACAAAAACAATAAAACAATATCTCTGTGAGACGAAAGTTAGACTTAACTTTTGTAAGAAAGTTCAATTTTGTGGGAATTGTTATTCAACACATTTAAAACTGTTTTCATCATTTTTCAAGCAAATTATTTAATTTTATTTGGCAATTAAATTTGCCTCATGAATGAGTCTTTGGTATAAATTTGCCTTAACATAAAAATATTTATCCAAGGTATTAACTATGTAATTCTAAATCTATGTTTATTGATTGACATGAGTTACAAATCTGTACATTGCATTGCCGAGTTAAAATCAACAAATAAACATTTTGAAGTCATGAATAGAGAACTTGCTTGTTTGTTTCCTTGTTTGATTGTGTGTGTGTGTGTGTGTGTGTGTGTGTGTGTGTGTGTCTGTCTGTCTGTCTGTCTGTCTGTCTGTCTGTCTTTCTGTCTGTCTGTCTGTCTGTCTGTGTTTGCGAATATCATTCGTAAAATAACTAATATTAGCCTTATAAAATGTGACCAAGTTTAGTGTAAATCTTTAGCTTAATATAAAAAATTTGTCAATTTACTAACAACATACAGTTATATAATTCCCTAGAAGGCAGACAGGGCAGGTAGGTAGGCAAAACATGGAAAAAAAACCTCGGATGCATAACACATGCAAAAATATTATTACTTTTTCATAATTTTCAGAATGTTGCTTTGGATAATTACTTCTAATTTGATAGTGCACTTAGGTTTTTGTTTATCTTTGGCTATGCAAATCACAAAATACCGAACATGAATGAATCTTTAATCTTACAACACAATGTTTTATGTATTAAGGACATAATGGTATCATTGCACGAAAGCTGACAATCTCAATGTGTGTATTCCTTAGCGAACACCACTCAGCTATGCTGTCTAATGCTTAAAACAAAATGAACAGAGTACGGAATTTTAGTGTTCTATCGTATAAATGAATATAAAGCACAACGCTCACCAAAGCAGAAGATGAAATGTTTAAATATTTGTTGTTAATGGCTCCTTAATTTTTGAAACGAAAAGTTCTGTTGTTTTTGCGCTGGCGCGCGCGCGCGCGTGTGCGTTTACATGCGCGCATAACAATGTGTAAGGAGATATAACAAGATGCGTACAATTCTATACTGGATCGTTTTGGTCTGAGACCACCATCTGGATGAGCTTTACTCACTGTTATTTACATTTATCCAGGGTGTGGTACTACTCAATGCTGCTTTGGAAACTTCAAATAATGTTCTGCAACATTAGAGAATCCCCTTCCAAAATTAAGCCTTTTTGGTGATAATGTCAGTTTTTAGAACAATAGATTCCGGATGCATATCTAAACACGGCATTAAATTCTTTTGTTCTCAGATTGATAGAAATTTCACGACCTGTAAATATATTGTTCTTCAGTACAACGAGTCACGAGCCATGAGCCTCTGAATTTAAATGCACACAAAGATCTGGGAAAGGGCCAATATATTGGGGCGACGATAGAGTTAATCTCCGCCTGTAAATCTCACACGTTGAGTGCTGGTTGTGTGAACTGGAATCATCAGTAATCACCAGGCTTTTATTACAAGCAGGACTTACACTCATTCACACTACACATCTCATTGGAAAACCCCAGAAGCCACACTGCACTGTACTATTACTATGGTTCATTCCATGTTAACTATGTTTATAAAAATGTCTTTAATATATTGTAGCCAAGTTTACCTGAACGTTTTCACAACATACTGGATGTGACATTACACAAAAATCGTATCAACTGTGTGCATAAGGGGAAAAAAAGGGAGCTTTTTACACGATTTTTGCGTACTGCTTTGTTTTTCTTTTCTTTTCCTTGTCGCATGTGCGCTTACAACTCTTCGGAAAAGTCCTGGCTGATTGCTGTAAGTGAACAGTCCATGCTAAGAAAGGACACAAAGCCTAGGACCAGTGGAAACATTTTATCAAGACAACGGATTTGTAGGTTCACTTTTGTGCACTGTAAGTAAAGAGACGGCGATTCATTGAAGGCTTTTCTCATTTATTTTGCTTCCTAATTCGGAAAAATTATCTTATTTAGTAGGCTCGCACTTTTTATACTACCATGTAACTAAAACAGGCAGTATTTCAGTTGTTTTTTAAATAATTAATACTAAGAATTAAACAGGTTATAGAAAAAGGCAAACCGAAAGAATTTACTTTATTAGGCAGCCAAAACAGATCAGCAAAACTTCGAATCAGGTGCGTAACCATAAATCTGTCCATGGCTTTGCCCAAGTGCACAAAAAAGTGAACTCATCAATTCGTAGTCTAATTAAATGTCTAAGTGCCAAATTGATTGTTATTTATAGAATTCCATGAGTGTTTCCAAAATGAAAATCTAGGAACAAATGTTTAATCGTTTGCTTCTCTTGTTCTCGAAGTGAAGTACAAGTTCTGAGTTGGAGATGCGTGCAGTGATAGGAAAACGTTTGGTTAAATCTGTCTTACTTTCGATAAAGGATTTTCGAAATTCTTTTGATTGCTAAAATTGGCTATTTTTAAGACTTCAACTTTCGTTTGCTTTGCTTTGAATTCACCTGCCTACTAAAAATTGACAAAATTTTTAGACAAAAAATAATTTCGGAAAACCTTGAATATTATGTAAACAGGTTGCAAAATTAACAGGATAATAACTGGATACACTATGGAATCAAGAACTCAAAATCAACGGATTGTGTCATTGATAATAACGTTTCTGTCTTTGGTGCCTTTATTGCAATGTAATAAAATTAGGGATATTAACATGGCTAAACGATGGTTAAACGAATACAACACACGGGCCATGCAGGTTTACTCAAGGGCTGCGGCGGCGAGATGGGAATATAACACGAACCTCACGGATTACAATCAACAAAGAGCAGTGAGTATAATCCACTCGTAATACATAATTTCCACTGCAAGTTCCCCGTTATCTGTCTCTGAGACCGAGTACACGAATTGGATTGAATAAGGAAGTTTTTCCATTGCACAAAAATCAGATCAATTGTGTATAAGGGAGCTCCCATTTGTCACCGTGTTAAAGTTCTGTATATACGATTTTTGTGTACTGCTACTCGACTCAGATTTGGTCAAATATACATTTTCACAAAAAATTCTATCAGTTTTGAAACGATAACTCATCAATTACACGGCGTTCTCCCTTTTGTTCTGCACGTTTCTTATTTGACAGAAATTTCAGGGGCTGGGAAGGAAACAAGTAACAAAGAAAAATGCACAGGTTTTTCATCTTCGACGTGTCAGAAAGTAGCATAACATTGGCGGATCTAGGGGGCGCAGGAGGGGGGGGGGGGGGGGGGGGGGGGGGGGGGGGG
>JBCAUI010515102.1:0-12265 GCA_038406195.1 Haplosyllis anthogorgicola | reverse complement strand
TCAAACTTCAGGTTTTTAGCCTGAAGACCACATAGTCTTATCGAATTTCATTCGATAGACAATTAACCGAAATTTCAGAAGATACATTTATAATAAATGGACGTTGTATTACAGCTCCTGAAATTCCTATCAGTTGTTGGGAAAAATACAGAACAAAAGCAGATAATGAAATTACTATCAACAGTTTAACGCCCCGCAACAATTGAATTGAATGAACACAGCATTAAATTCAATTGTTGAGGGGTGCTAAACTTTTAATGGTAATTTACTGATCTGGCAGAGCAAAAGAACTCGATTCTGTGCTTTTGATATCCTATTGTTCCAAAACTGACAGTAATTTCATGCTATGAGAAATAAGGACAACAGTTGTGTTTTAAAGAGCTGACATCCTTAATGACTGGCTGGCGGGGAGTCTCAGGTTACAGAGCATGATTTCTCACATTTGTTCTTGGCATTCTTATTGATTTAAGGCAGAGATTGGATTATGTACATGGATGAGAAGCTATTGTGTTGGTTTCAAGCTAAATTGAGTGATTTATGAGGAAGGGGCTGGATCCGTGATAAAAGAAACTGTTCTATTTCCGTTGGAATTGGCTGCGGATTTAAGGAGGCAAATTTATCGGTGTTCCATTCATCTTTCGACTATATTTTTCTAATAATGTAAAATTTTAAATACAGTTTGGCGATGGCCAATAGTATCAATTTGCGAGAATAACAGTATCAAAAAATTGAACATAATTTAAATCTATTGTATTTATATTTTGCCCAAAAAGTGATTTTCTGAGATGGTTTAATTCAACTACACCCCGAGAGAGGAGCATCACCTTAGTGTTTGTTCCCCTCTTGAGGTGACGAGACATATCCACTAACATTGCCAAAAAGAGTAGCGTTGTATGTGCTCTATTCAATTTCACAGGTACCAATTTTACACCGTAGTATGGTGATGCTAGTATTTAGTAAATATCCCGAGTATCTCCTCTATGGCGGGGTATCAAAACTAGGAAGAAAGCAATACCACGATGCCCCATCAGCAACAAAACCTCAAAAATTTTAGTTCTTATCAGCTTCTTTAATTGGAAAAGAGACTTTTACTAGATTGCATCTCCAATTAGTACAACAAAAGTACAAGTCCAATTGATGCCTTGCTAAATACCTTGCATACCAGCAACAATTGAGGCTTTATATGAGGTTAATTAACCTTTCACCAAGCACTGTCAGAGCTCCTGATCATAAAGTCTGACTTTTAAAGGCTTGTCACCAGCTCCATATAAAAAGACACACCAGTCAACACTGTGGATGATCAATGTCATCTGGGGCCATTTTATGACATAATAAATGAGTACAGGGCCCGCTAAGTCGTTATTAATGTGTTAGTCAACATGACATAGGGAGATTAATTATAGTTACCATGACATTTATTGCTCTTGTATTAATAATTGGTGACTCTTGTGGGAAGTTTATTGAGTTAAAACATTTCCTATAGGGAAATCAGGTTATAGGTCTTGAATCTTAAGTCCTGTTTTGACAAGTTAAGAAGTGATAAAGTGATAAAGTCAGACTTTATGACCAAGGGCTTTGAGATGGTCACTGACCAGTAATGATGGATATTGCTATAAGCTTTGGAGACTTGAAGCTTTGGAGACTTGAAGCTTTTTTTAACAAGGTGATTAATATACATTTGAGTGCTGTAGTCAGTGTAGAATGATCAAATCATGACTGACCTTTTAAATATTTTAGTTTTGTTATTTCAGCAGCCCATGACTTAATTCTGAAAGTTTATAAAGAAGACTAATGTTGTCAGTAGTTCAAATCTAGGTCTAAAGTAAAGAAGTGTAGCTTAAAGGAAACCATAAATTGCTAATCATGTACAGTAAAGACATCATAAAGCCACTACAAATACCTCGCTTAGAACTAACTACAGACAATTACCATATCCAAGTACATACCACTTACATACAGCTATCTTTAGAAGTAAGAAATAGTGAGCAAATTTCATTTTCCTAAAAGTGGTAAGCTCATTGGTGAACAAATTGCCTTCAAACATCCAAACTAGCACTTTGTTCCTAATGAGAGACTGTGTCTGGTTTCATCCACTTGTTGATACATCAAGGCCAAATTCAGCTTGAAACCAGCACAGTAGCTTCTCATCCATGTACATGATCCAATCTCTGCCTTAAATCAATAAGAATGCCAAGAACAAATGTGAGAAATCATGCTCTATAACCTGAGACTCCCCACCAGCCAGTCATTAAGGATGTCAGTTTCATGGGATGGTTGGGCAGATAAACTACTCTTAACATGAATGGGAAGGATCATCAGCTGAAGAGTCTTTACCACTGAAGGGATGGGCAGTGGCTCACAGGATATGCATAAGAATGAAACATGTTTGAGAAAAATATGAGAACAGTATGCATTTTTCAGTCCACTGTATACCTCTCAGATAAAACTACAATAAATACCATTTTATATGACTAAACAGCATCAATATTTTAGAGATTAGGAGGATACTAAAGACAAAATGGGAAATATTAGGCTATTTTTCCCTTTACTCCAATTAGGACTAGACCTAATAAAAGTCAACCTAATCTTGATAATGCCTCTTTATGAAGTTATAAAATAAGGAGTTTAATGTACTCTTCCTACTTTTGGAGATATCTGCCTATTTTTAGCAATTTCTTTACTTGGCATTATCGCTTTAGGATGCTGGCCTAAAACACATGTAGCATAAACATTAATAAAGATTTGTTATCTATTATGTAATCAAAAACATATGATTGATTTGTTCCAAAGTCAAGAACAATATCTTAGAACTCAAATTTTGGGAAATTGAAAAAATACGGCATTCCAAAATGGACGTATTAAATTCAAACGTTTTAAGATCACTCAAATTACGTTTCAGAAGGTTTTTCATCCGAGTGTAATCAGGTCAGCAAAGCCAATTGTAGATAATTTAGATTCTTAATTGGTCCCATCTTGATGAGAGCAGCCCTGCCGTACCAAGGTTCACGCTTCATCCTCCCACACAGATTACTCTTAGGTTATAACTTCACCAATTGATATTTATTATTTATGTTTTGTCTATTCGTGTCCCATGACCAGTGTGGGCAGAACAGGAAATTATACTTGTTTTAGAGTAAACAGAAACATCCCATTGATGACAAAATCGTATTTTAATATCTCTCAAGTGAACTATAAATTCCAGAAATATAACCTCCAGAAGGTTGTCCTGTCATAGGATTAAAATCTGTACAGTGCATCAACAGCACAGGATGAAACCATTTTGCTGAAATTTGTAGGAATCTCAAGGGCTGGATGTTCTAAGTAGCAAGTGGCGTAGCTGATAATACATTGTATCACAATAAAATTCTTAAATTCCTATTAATTTTGAAACCTGTAGAACAAAACAGGAAATAAATAAACTTCATGCTGTGCTTTTGATGTCCTATTGTTAGAAAGCTGCAAAGAATTTCAGGATTTGCTGATAACAGGAATGAAATATAATTGCACAATTATGCAAATTTGTCTAACTTGCATAGATTTCTTCCCTTTTATGCTAACAAGGCAAATCTGTTTAATTTAGCTGACGAAAATAAGTTGAAAAATCTTTAATTAATTAATTAATTTATTTATAAATGTTTACTTGACAAAGTTTGATTTCTTTCGTATGAAGGAATAGCTTGAGACTACTATCCTCAAAAGATTCATGTAAGCACAACTAAATGCAGCACCGAACAGGTTAAATTTGAGTCTTGTTTTCAGCTTCATCCACACTGCTTGGGTTAGGTATTTGCCTCTTCTTCACATTTATTATTTATGCCGTGTTTGGCTCTAAAGGACAATTCACAGTTAGTGCTGATGAGGTTTTAACAGCCCTGGTTGTGGTTTGTTACCTTCACTGATGCAATTACTTCTTCCTGTTGAAGATAAACTCTCACAAAACTGTCCTAGAATTTGACATTGTGAAAAGAAGAGCTTACCAATATATCAGAGGTTTTTCTTACGAGCCTAATCTGAAAAGTCTAGCAGATTTGGCATGGGAACTTATGTTATCATTAAATACGTTATTTATTTTAGTGACTCAATTTACTAATTGACTTGAAAATATCATCTCTGAAGTTAATAATATTAGTTGTTTGATAAATTATGATATAAATTCAATCTGCCAAATCTGCTAGACAAGGTTAAAATAACAAAGAAAATTTTTCCTTAGTTGATATTTTCAGCGAAAATTCAGTTTTAGAATTTCCATAATCCAAAATAAATAAATAAATTCGTTAATAAGAACAGTACTTAGCAAATAGGGTTGTTAAGACTCAGAAAAACATGTTATTTTTAATCTCTTTAGTAACTGACAGGATAAATCAGACATAAATTCTCTCACCTCAAGATGAGTACTTTCATCATGTGATTATCATGGTTAATTAAGTTTGCCATCAATTGACATCAGTGGATTATTAAGATTTGTGAAAACTCATCACACACTTGACAGACAGTCATCATCTCAGATAATTGTACTTATCAGATCTGTGACCTTTAAAATGTGATAACCAAAATAAAATTATGACTACATACATGTAATAAACTAATCAGAAACATTTTAAAAGTCACAAATGAATAAGTATTAATTGATGATAATTAGATGTGCAGTCTGTCCAAAACATCTGTTGAATAAAGCTTAACAGAGTTAAAGCTGTATTTGTAAAATTAGTATTTATTTGTAATTATTTAAAATAAATGACTGACTGCCCAATCAGGAATTAATAATAGTTTACATTTACTTCTTCACAGTTGCCTTTCAAGGGAACTGGCTCTGAAAATAAGTATGTTGTACTTCATGTTTAGCAAACAATGCTATGATTTACTAAAGATAATAAGCATTAGCATTATCTTGGTTTCAGAATAGTGAAAACATCCCAGTTTGTTTTGACAAGATCTTCCACAAGCTCAAGTAAGTGATAGCTGTTGTTGGGCTAATCAGTGCAACTAAGAAAACTTGTAGGTCCTAAACCATAATTAACACTCCCAGGGTATTCGGACCCAGGGCTATCACCTTTACAAAACACTATGCTGATTGGTATTCCCAATAGAAATCTGGTATGTAAGGCGATGTCTTTAAAGCTGTGCTTGTGAGGGTACTTTAATCAGTAAATCAACACTTATGTTGACAGTTTTGAGATAGCCTAATTCACTTGAATTTCAATAGTGTGTTACCTATAATTTAAAAAAATTACAGGGTATTTTTCAAATAAAACTTCAGATCATGAAATTACTATTAGAGGTTTAGCGCCCCGCAACATTTTAATAGAATAAGTTCAGTATGAAATTTAATTATTGTGGGGCGCTTTACTTTTAATAGAAGTCAAGATATGAGTAGGTGAATAAGCAGGTCTGTTGCCAATGTTCAGCTGTTCAGTGTCTTAAGTCTACCTTCAAATTATATTTATTTTGGACAGTAGCAAATGTTGACTGTTAAAGCACATGAATGATTTCGAATTTTTTGCTGTTGCCAACATGTGTGTGATTTCATTCTTCTTTCACACAGTTAACGCATAATGTTCTGATTTCAGGGTCAGGCAATTTAAACTGCATAAGGAGTTTTTGAAATTGGGACAAAATGATGTAAAAAAGGCACACAGCTTAATCCTTAATTTCAGCAGGCTACACAGTAGAATGAAGGCAAACACCACCAGAGAGGTTTAGTTGAATGTAACTGTAAGTGACAGCATTAAAGTGGAAAACATGTGAATCTGGAAATAGATTTTAATGCCCATTACTGCCATGTTATTTGCGCACTTCACTTGCCTCAGCATTTGCAGCTTCATTTTACAGCCTCATTTCACACCTAGATATTCTCTGCAAATTGAATCAATTAAAGTCTGTTGTGTTTAAATGTAATTTTCTTGTTGTGATTCACATGAGCTTATGATAGGGTTCATTCAGGGAAAAAACATATTTATTTACACAAGGAAAATATGCGCAAGATAGTAATACACAGTTTTCATTTCTTACATAAATATCCTCTGCAAATTGAATCATTTACAACCTTTTGTTTATGTTTCTAAACATGCAATTAGTTTAATGCCAAATGTTTAATTGTCTGTCGAATGACAGGGTATGTGGTCGTCCGCCTAAAAAAACTTGTAAAAATAGAAACCAAGAAAAAATGAAACAGACAATAACTGTACCCTGAATAGTCCCAGATCCAGTTAATGTCTTTTTGTTCCAAACTTCCTACTACAACCCATGAAACAGGCATGAAAATGGCTAATGTGAACACAATGAAAGAATAAAAAAGACATTAACTGGATCTGGGAATAGTTCTATACCAGATAAACTATATTTCATTCCAAAATTCCTTCTAGATGCAGAGATTTGGGCGTTTCAAAGTGATAAAATTTTCCCCAAACTTTAACATTGGTGTCAATGGAGAATGTAACAATTCTTTCACAAAGTACACACCAATCCCTCACATCATTCACATAGTTCGCCAGGCCTGATAACCATCAAAATAGAACCCAAGACAAAAGGAAAATGTCTTGTTGCTGTTGCCGTGGTTATGACGTCATTCGGCAGACACATGACATTACGTTCGACGTAAACGACGTTTCTAGTTAAGTGAAATGCGCCTTTACATTTTCAATTCACTCCATATTTTTCTGTGAAATTGTTGTGATTTAAATTACCACATTGCACAATACTCTTCTTGGAGGCAATAATCTTATTCAAAGCATTAGCAAAATACAGCTAAAAAAATATTCAATTATTATAATGAAAACCAATTCAATTAAATTCCTAAAAATTTAGTAGCAAAGCCTTTGAAATATTTTGCTTTTTTTCTGCTTGAATATTGAGATATATTGCCTTGTTTTTCCTCACACTCAAAATAATTGAGATTAACGTTTTAGGGTTGGAATAATCCTTTCTCAGAAGAGGAAAACAAACACTTATTTGTTTAGGTAGTTAATGGCTCCCTTTTGATGAGAATGGTCATTACGAAAAGTACCAGCTCATGTTTGACCACCTTTTAGGTTTCACCTAAAAATGCCATGAACTGTTTTCCACAAAATGTCAAGGGGCAGGAAAGCTGTTTTTTTGACAGGAACTAATAGACTCCTTGTCCAGGATGTCTTGGGCTAAAATAAGACATCCAAACACACATACACTCATATTTCAGCTAGAGGTTCCCCTAGGTCAATACCAATGCATTACAAAAATGAAGCTATCATTCCTCTGCATACATGCAATTTGTGGAATCATTATATTTGTTCATTACAATAGCTATGGGTTTGAAATGGAAGTGGAGTTTTCATTTAGGGCCTGATACTTCAAAGATTTCTCTCTTTTTATGAAATGCAACACTTAATAAACATGTTGCATGTTGCCATCAGATTCAATAGTCATTTCTTGATATAAATCCCATTTTCCAAACAGGATCAGATTTATTTTCAACGTTTCAGTAGTTTATTTTTAAATACCTAAGTAAACATTTTAGTTTCATTGTACAGTATGAAATGGCCTTGTAAAGTGGGACCAAAGATTTTGGTTAAGTGAGATTACAGTTACAATACACTACACCGCTATACTGTAATTAAAAGCTGAGGTCGGGATCTTAAGTGCAATTGTGGCATCTCAAGACAGATAGATTTCAAACCTATGGTAGCTAAGTGAGATATTCATGTAAGGCTTCTAATGGTGTTTCTGAAACTCAATAGAAATAGGTCACTATTGCTAGAGCTTTAACTGAGTGATACACATGACATATATGTATCAAATGCACTTTGTAAAGGGTATATCTAGGTTAGGAAAAGGCTATTTTGGCTAATTTTAAAATAGTTGATTACAAAATACAGTGATGAAGACAAGCAAGTTCAGATACATAATAATTAACAGATATATCAAAAGAGGTGTCTTTTGTGAAGATAATCCACATCAATTTTGTGATTTCATATTGAATGAAAACATTTTGGCCTTCTGGGACATGTATCATTATGGAAATATAACCTTTAACATAAATATGAGCCAAGCCACAATTCACCACACTTGCGTGCAAATGTTAGTAGATTTAATATGTCTGTTCAATTATCCCTTTGTACCTTATAAGGTTAAAGTTTTTCTTGGCAGGAGGCAGAGAGGGATAAATGTTTGAACATGTTATCACAGAATCATTTCCCTCAAGATGAAGCCTGTATCGGTGGTGATGAAGTTTAGTGTTATTGAATGTACGAGGACTATTGGTCAAACGGAATTTTGCTGAAAATTAAAGTTTTGTTCTGTCATAGAATTTTCGTTACCAATTGTGTTCATTCGAAGATATTCCTCTCTATATATCTGTCTGTCTATCTGTCTGTCTGTCTCTGTCTGTCTCTGTCTCTTTCTCTCTGTGTACCTTTCTCTTTCTCTCTCTCTCTCTCCATTACTCTCTCTCTCCATCTCTTTCTCTCTCCATCTCTCTCTCTCTCTGTCTCTCTCTGTCCCTCTCTCTCTCCATCACTCTCTCTCTCATTATGTAAAACAGAACCTAAAGCTGAAATCGTCTTTATTTCTGTCAGGTAGTTTTACATAGGAAAATCTCATTTCAATAGTTTCTATAATTTGTGAGCCCAATAATTCTGCGGCAAATCTACATAATATCTTTTAGTCTAGTTTAGACATTTAGTTCTCTATCTCTCCTTCCTTTCAGTAATCCATCCGTCCGTCTATCTGTCTGTCTGTCCAAATTCAACCTTCTTCCCTTCTACCCTTGAATGACTTTCTGACATGCGTTGTAATACACGGTCGCGGCTGGGTTGGACCAGATCATGAAATTACTGTCAAAGTTTAGTGCCCCGCAACGAATAAATTGAATGATCTCAGCATGGAGTACAATTGTTGCGGGACGCTAAGCATTTAATATTAATTTCATGATCTGACAAAATATACAGTACATTGTGAAAACATGCTCACTTGTGCCAACAATACTGTATTAAATGCAGAGCTAAGGGATCTCGGCTAGAATTTAATAAAAATTTCTTGTTTTGACAATCACAATATTTATTTGCGATTCTCCAACTTTCCTTTATATGCAAGTCAAGAAATGTGATCCATTTCTCTTTAATTTTTCTCTGAATAGATCGACGAAATAGATAACGGTTAGTTTTGATTTTAACTTAATTGGCGACTTTCTGCCTATCAACCCCCCCCCCCAACACACACCCCCAGCCTCAAGCCTCAGCCAACGCTGAATGCTGGGGTTGCCGCTTCCATGAAATGCAATCAAAACAATTTTTAACGAAAACAGCAGTACGCGAAATTTGTATCAGTTTCGAAAGGTCTAGAACAAAAGAAAGGACATAAAATTTCACACTGTGCTTTTGATGCGCCATTGTTCCCAAATGATACGAATTCCGTGTACTGATTCTGCTAACTACGTAAACAAGCTTTATGATCTCTATGTATTATTCAGTGCTAACTTGTATGATTGTTGGATATCGTGAGTTATAATTGATTATTGACTCTGTTTTATCATAAATAAATTAATGTTCTGACCTTAGTTGGAATCAGTGCCAACTTTGTAAGCGAATTCAATAAATATCTGGCACATTTGCTGCACATGTATACACTATGTAGATACTCTTTTTACCTTCTCAATTCTTGTGTAGCATTTGTGTTGTTTGATCACATATACGCCTTTATCCGTTCTTATCCACCAAGATTGGACAATAAATTTCAACATCACACTTTTTTGATGACTAATGTAAGACTGTTACATGGCTTGCACAATTATATAACTTGCAATGACTTAGTTTATGTTGGTTTCCTTTCCTATTAAATTAGTGTGTATCCTTTGTTAGCTTTCGTCGCATATGCACTCTTTCCGTTCTTATTGGTCAAGATCAAGAAATTCGATTTTTTGTCACAAAAAATTTTCCTCATACAAGAGTGATGTTGTCAGTGTGTTACCATTTACATATCTGTGTATGTATTCAAGATGCATGCAGATACCAAAATATTACAGCCTGAAGGCCACAGTACTCAAAATAGTTATCCACCCAGATCAATCCGACATTTTCCACAGCGGAAAACAACGTATAAGGGACGAAAGCAAACACAGGCTACATGTCTCATGAAAACTGTTACACAGCTTGCACTGTTACATAACTTGCAATGACTTCGTTTATGCTGGTTTTCTTTAAATATTTATCCAGCTTAGCCTTATTATCAGCAAATAAATATATTTTAACTGTTGCAAGTTAATATGTAATTTTAAAGGTGTATGCAGATATTACAATTTCTCAGTTATAGCACTCTGTATGCAGCTCGTTTTCATAAACTTAACGCCCATCCTTTAACACGTTAAGAGTGGTTTGTTACATAACACAACTATCAGCTCATTTTTATAAACTAATGCACACCCATAATGCCACAAAATGTAGCATTATGTTGGTTTATTACATAACACTTACCAGACCAACATTCTATTATTTTCCAAGATACAACATTTAACGCTTGTTGTTGCGTTAAAGGATGCGCGTTAAGTTTATGCGCGCTGATAGTTATCCGCTATAATCCGTCAGGCCTTGTGAGGGAAGATAGATCGGGCACGTTCATAAAACTTGACCAATTTCACAATTTACACACATCCGAGTAAGAAATATTATTGGTAAATATCATGAAGGAACACAAAACTTGTTACAGACCTGGTAACAACTGATAAAATATTTGAAACTAAAAGTATAAAAAAATTCTCTACGTTGCACAAGAGATGTAATTGCACCTATGAGGCAATCTCGATCTTCTAACATTGTGACTTAAACAAGAAATTAGAGATTCCAGGGCATTTTTGCACTTTGAATTCAGTGCATTTCTGTAACTCAATATCAAATTCAGGGGGAACTGCATGACAGTTGAAGCACTGCCGATGTTGACAGACACATAGAAGAAGCTCATTTCCAAAACACTGCTAATTAGTACATGTGGTAAAAAGTAATCCAATAAATTTCCCATCTTCTTAATTATTAATTAGGAGGAGGCATTAATTAACAAACGAGGACCATATTTTAAGATACACATTAGGTTCAGAATTTTGGGCTTTCTGTGAAGTAGGTGAGTTATCAACTAAAATTGATGCATATTCTGAAATAATATGCTTCTGGACATAAACAGTAATTTCCTTAGAAAATGAGCATGAATGCAAAATGAGTAAACTATTACATTCCTTCTCAGGTTTTCCTTGTTGTAGTCTTCTTGTGAAATAAAAGTCAATGGGAATGAGTCTGGAATTATACGTTGTATGCTTCTTTTTGATGGTTATGGCCTGACCTGTCAAAACCTGCTAGAAACCAAATGAATGGTGAATACAGTATTTAGTAAGACAAATGATTATACTATAGTAAGTACCCCTGTGAAGCTACATGTGGCATGAGTTAATGAATATGACGTCCGGGGTTCCTGTTGGCAAAACCAAGGTAATGCACTTCAGTGCAGTTATGTGCCTGATCATGTATCGAAGGCTTGTAATTGTAAAGTGACTGGTTCTTCCTGGTTGACAAATTATATTCCTTCCATGTAACTTTTATACAAATGATTTAAGATAACTAAGACACTAATGTACAGGTTTCATTAGAACAAATTGTGGACCATTCATATGAAGACATATATTTCACTTTAATTATATTGTAGCAAGACAGGAAACCTAATTGTGTATCACTTTATATGCAATAATTATAGAAAGGATGCACAGGCAAGTTTTAATAGCTGTGTATTAGTAAATACACCAGTTGTTATATGTGAAATAGCACAAGTGCATGTTGGACATATAACACTGCAAGTGATTAAGAACAACTAGTCACTACAAATCAGACACATACTTAACAATTGACTTGCACTAAATTAGTCCTGTCACTAAACAATACAGAACTGTCAAAAAATCCTGATGTGAAGTACAGGTTCTAAATTACAATAAAACCTGTTTAATTAACATCCATTGACATGACTGAGCATACGCCATTATAATGATCACTTGTCATTTATGCACCAATTTGTCATTGTATTTGCTTGTAGCTCAGAAAGGAAACATTCAGTCATGTTACGTGGGCAAAAGGTTCCTATTGGCAAGTAACAAAATGTCATCCCAGCAATTATAATCAGATAAATTTTTCATGAATTTGTGTGGTTTTAAATGAGTTGATCACATTCTGAGAGAGAGATCATACATGTCGTATATATAGTAATAGTAATTTTTCTTTTTGGCGCCAAAATACAGTTTGGCGCCATCTGGCGGGAAATA
>JBCAUI010515091.1:0-12267 GCA_038406195.1 Haplosyllis anthogorgicola | reverse complement strand
GGGGGTCTGTTCCCGAGATACAAACCAAACTGCCTGCAATCTTCGTCCATGTGTCTAAGCCGGGTCCCTACGGGCCCAGCTTAAAAATAGTCTTTGCAATAAGAATGCACAGTGTTTGAATCGTTCATTTGTTTGCTTGAATAACAACTGGAAACAATTTTGTCTGGCTATTTGTGGTGAGACACCCTTTAACCTTTTCACGTGGCAATTGTCTTGCTACTTCTGTTTCAGACCCTGGGAAAGGATTATAACAATAAAGCTGGTTTGTTTCTTCAACCGAATACTTCTTAAAGCATCTATCCTTCCTTTGCAATGTAAATCGGAAATGTAGATTCTCTTTTCTTCGCAAAATCTACTCAAAGTAATCACTGAGTATTGGTTACACTTCGTATGTCAGTAAGTAATTTCAAATGACCATAACAAAAGCTTAAATGCTAAACTAGAAGTTATTCTTGTGAAGATGAACATCAATGGATAATGACCGTGTGTGCATCTTTCATTAATATAGTTTTATACTATTATGTATTTGTGCAATACAGATGTATTCCTGTTAAAGGTAATATCTCAATTGTTGACTAATCGAAGCTTAATTCCTTAGTGAATGACATCTTTGCAGTGATATTTACAGTTGTGAACTCTCCACTGACAGCATAATTGGATCAAGGTATTCAGATTGCCACAATTTGATAATTCCACAAAAGATCATTTGCTAACATAACACAAACTGTGGTCTCTAAACCCATCTATGTGTAATGGACTTATCATTATGACATGGGCACAGAGGATGGGGATTTATTGTGATGAGAATTTCTATGGACAGTCTTCACATTGACTTTCTTTCTATTGCGTTACATTATATCTTTTTAGTGTAGCTCAATTGTCTAATCGTATCTATTAAAGGACTGACCTGTAAAACTATCCAATTAAATAAAATAAAGACAATATCAGGAAATACAGAATGACTGACTTTAAAATTCTAAATTGTGTCACTGTTTTACTCACTCTCACATACTGGCAAGAACTATTATTTTTCATCTGATAAAAAATAGATATAATTATTTCACACGCTAAAAATAGTACGTTTATGCTCATGGTTCCACACGCAATTGCCAACATCACTTTTGACGCCGCTTCGCGATTGCCGAACGTTTCAATACGGAGCGTTAACTTTTCTAAAGTTTACCGAATACTAAAACTCACAGGATACCTACAACGACGACAATCATAACGATTGGTAGCAGAGATTACCAGTTTCAATCGTTGCACCTGTTCGTGTAAAACATTTTTGCAAAGAAACATTTATCAAGAAACCTTTTCCAGTTTAGTTGCAAAAGAAATGACTAGAATGGAAATTTAGATCAACAAAATGTAAAGCCCTCCATGACTTAGTCTTAAAGCAGCAGTTTCTGGGGAACCGCCTTCAGTTCATAACCATAATGCACACGGGGTACATAATTTTTCTTATATAATCATAAATACTTTGCACCAGAAGAAGAGGCTTTTATTTTTACCTTAGTTGTGTGGTGCAGAAAATGCGTTACAGTCAGAAGTAAAACAAGACCGTCTTGTGTAACCAACGACAAATGATGCTTAAGAGTCAATTTCATATTCTTTTTTCTTTTTTAATAAAACTGAAACGTTACACAATACGTGTCTAAGTGTCCAAGCTGTGTCTTTCTCATGGCTAATAAAATCTTTTCCATGGGTAATATGGATTCTCATTCTTTTCATGAAACAGACTTTTTAACAAGTCTGTAAGCTTATTTCGCAAATATGTTTTAGTTTAGTTCAATTAAAAAGTAATGAAAGTTAAGCAAAAGTATTCTGACCAGTTTGATGGCATTAAATACATTTGTCCTTTATTCATGAAAGAACTCTGTTTAGTATTCATTAACTCTTATTAAGCCACAATAATGGTAATGGAAACTTCAGATACAGGGACAAATAACAATAAATCTATGTGGGCTCTTGGTGTGTGAGATTGAATAAAGTAAGAAGATAAAGTACTCAGACAGATTTACCCAGACAGAGTGTAGATATCAAGGAAATGGGATACAAAGAGAGAACAGTATATCAATAATAGGAGTGAAATTTCTTTGTAACTAGATCCATATAGTGCATAGTGAAAAAATCACTTTCCTAAATTTGTCTTGTTTCAAACAAAAGATCAGCGATAAGCAATCTAAACCACTTGCAAACATCATAGACTATTTGCACTAGCGTACAAATGACAAACAAAGACTCTTCATTCCAGGTGGAGGATGGCTCGTTTATATCAGGCAGGAGTCTTGAAACAATTCTACAAACTAATTGTGTTCACTGCTTAGTTTCCTGATGTTTAAGCCTCTATTAGGAAACGTTTAGTAAAGTGGAAGAGAATATCAAAGATATTGACGAAAACAAATACACCATGTTTCCAAAAATAATGATTTACTTAGGAGAATAACGTATTAGTTATTGTCAAAGCAAAGGAGTACTTTATATTATTAAGTACAAAAGCATGACGTTGCTTCGATGATTTTTTTCAGTACTTACATGTGACCACAACTGATGATTACTATAGGCTCTTTAGCACGGGTATTATGCTTTGAGTCGACATTAATGCAATTACCTCTTCACGGGAGAATTGGCTGTGCCCTTCTCACCACTTATTAAGTTATGCACGATTGTATATCAGACTTTGAAGTGGAAAATAGGCTGAGATTCGATTAGACCGGTTTTTGCCGGTAAATATGAATCTCACTTGATAATTTCTGATCTTTCAGGTCGAAATAACCCCGCTTAAGAATTTAACCGACTTATTGAAACACGAATTGAATCATTTACAAGATAATAACTGATTATTTAAAAATATGTACCGTATATACCTTGTCATAAGTTACAGACGTTTAGATGTGTATCTGCTTTTGGAAATCTACATACAAGATGAATTGTTCAATTCCAGACTAGACTATTGTAGAATCTAGCCAGTTGAGGCTCCTTTTGAAACATCGTTTCTCTTTCGGTCAGTGGATCAGTGGGTTCAGTACTCGTCCTCTGCATTGGCGGATCTAGGGGGGGGGGGGGGGCCCCCCCCCTCCCCCCCCCCCGAACGGCCCAAATTTTCTTTGTTTTCATGTGCTTTCTGCTAAATGTTGGGCGAAAATAGGGTTGCCCCCCCCAACGGGCCGGGCGCCCCCCCCCCCCAACGGGAAATTCTGGATCCGCCCCTGCTCTGTAATCCATCTTGTAAGCTGCCTGTTTCACCTGACACAAAAACTCATTTGGCTCTTTACGAAGTCAACACAACTCAAATAGCCGCAGCCTTAACCATTTTAAGGATTGTCAATATTAGAATTTAGTCCGGTCATTGATTCTTCTTGTGTATTTTGTACTGGATAAATTGAGTTTTACAGATCATTTGATCTTTTTAAAAGTGTTATATCACTCAATATATGAAACGAATGCACTTTGTGTAAAATCAACCACGGTTTTTACCGTGTTTGCGAAAAGGGTCATGTGTCCTGTCTGTCTGTTCGAGCCAAATGTTTTGAAAGTCTTTACGAAGAAACTTCATTGTTATTCAACGAGCTACACCTACGAAAACTAAGAAAAATACTGGCAGACTTCGCCTAACTGAAACAAAAACACCTGAAATCAGACGACGTACTGCATATTTTCAGTTTTGAGATTTGTAAGACCAGCAATGCTCTAAGCAATGTCAGTGGTTTACCCGTTTGATCTCATTTCCTTATATTAGGTTCCTATCTGTAAGGAATTGGATCAATTGGTTTAACTTGTGCTACTACAACCTTAAGCTTTTTTATCCATTACATGGAAGTCAGCTTAGGAAAGGCTTGTAGCAAACTCGGGGAAATTGCATTACCGATCAATGACTGCGACATTCTGAAGACATAAGCGTGACTCACTACTATTTTGCTGTGCGTATCCAATGATTTATTTTTAAGTCTTATGATAACAGACTAAAACTTGTACACTGATCAAGGATTGTGTTAATTTAAGAAGGCACTAAAATTCTCAAACTGAAGGGTGTATTTTCCGGAATTAATTCAGCAATTAAAATTTTTAACTGTCGTGAGAAAATAGGTCCAAATAAATCAGAGTTCAACACTGGCGGATCCAGTATTTCTCCTACGGGGTGGGGGCGTCAACCTTGGGGCATCACAATTTATATTCATTTTCGCATAAAAATCGCCAAAAACTGTATGAAAATGAAAAAAGTTTGGACTGTACAGAGGAGCGCGCGCCTTTGGCATCCCCTTGGATCCACCATTGTAAGTGAGCACAAACGACAATAATGACAACTGACGATGGACAACGGAAAATTCCTTGGCTCCTAGTTCCATAAATAAAACAAAAAAACTAACATCCTTATTCCAAGTCATGTAACCGTTGGCTGTAACGTCCAATTTAGAAAAGAAAATCTGCTTCTGGATTATTTAGAATGTTCAACTTTACAAAGAACAAATGAACGATCAATTATTTCAAGTTTCTTCCCACAAGAACCTAATGGTGTAATCAAACGCCAGTAAAGTGAGAGAAGATGTGACCATTAAATAAACTTTATTCAGATCTTAAAGATGTCGTTGTCACGCATAAGGAAGTAAAACTGTTGTCTAAGTACCACTGTTTGCATGATGCACATGTGCCAATTGATAAAACTAAAAGGAGCTAATGGAAGCTGAAAGTTCCGATATATCATGCGCATTATTCACCGAAGAAAATTTTCCATGATAAATGGTAAAGCCATTCTGTTACTCATCAGAAATCTTAACGTTGTGATTAAACATATCATGTTATAACTTGAGCGTCCAAAATAAGTGATATTCAAAATGAATAAAAATATATCTAATTGAATGGTTATGTCAGTGGGTACAGCTAAAATTGAATGTTGCCGACATATGATTTTTTGAAAGTGTCTTACATCACGTAATAAATGAAACAAAGCTACGTATTTGCAATCAACCACGACTTTCACCGTTTGTTATCATACGAAACCAATATTTTCAATAAAGCAATTAATTTGAATGAAGGTACATAGGTGTATATAGTAGTAGACGACCAAGGAAATATTATTGTGTACACAAACATCTTCAGTGTTACTTTCACAGGCGTCAAGTCATGTCGGATAAACTCTATGTCTGACATTTGGATTGCTACAATGAATCTAGAATTTTTGTTTGAGAATTTCAGACATGACCTTTATATTTGTAATCCTCTAAATGGGATATGTGACATTTTATCTGAGAGTGTGAGTTACCACGATAAATCTTTCGCTGTCTTTGCAGTCATATTGTAGGGTACCATTTTTAAGAGCAAAGGTTTATGAACAAGTCAGCTCATGATTGTATTTCATTTTGTGAACAATAGATTTTACCATGTGCTTTTCACTCGAACAAAGCGCGAATTTCTATTGTTCTGAAAATAAAGAGCCATGAATAAATATGTTATTCTGTAATGTCGGCTCGGATATAAATCAAAGTAACTCAATCAGTTAATCCAGTCAATTTATCTCATGTTCTCATAACGATTTTACCTTACCAATTTCACGTTATTTTCACTTATGCTTGGATCTGGTAAATTGATTTATTGAAGTACTCAATTTCAAATAAAACTAAAGGACTGCTTGTTTGATAAATTATAATGATGAATTATAACAATTTCACGTTGTGCTTTTCATAAGCATGGTGTAAATTTCTGTCGTTTTCACCATTGACGAGCACTTCTGACAGGCTTCCAATCAATGGAGTTTCCTTTAGATGCAGAATTAAATCAAGATATTCACAAGCACCTGTCGTCCTGCCTAAATGCTAGAAAATGCTATACTATACTGACTATCTTTTTAACTAAACAAACAAATATGTTTATGAAAAGGATGACATGTGGGAAGATACTTCTCTTGCAACTAATATTCAGTATTGCCGTGTTTTATGTACATGAATGCCTGTGAACCGGTTGTCGTTAGTCTTTAGGTTTGATGGTGTCTTCATTCTCATGGGCATTCAAGTAAATGTAATCCAATGATTCTCTGTGACACTTCATGCTCACTGAAGGAGAAATAAAACTACACACTGAAGCGGATGGATCACGTTTCCTCTTTAACTTTCATAACATTATTTTTTGTGTAAATTTCCTTTTTAGTCTTTTGAGATAATTACAACTGTATGTTATTCAACAGAACAGTACTTAGATCTAATATATGTTTACATTTAAATGTTAATAAAACAAAATCTAATTAGAATTTTGTCAGGTTAAATATAGCTAACACAGAAGATTAAAGCCACGAGACGTTTTTAAATAATGGTTGCTTTAAGGCAAAAATCACCAAATAAAAAATGCAGCGTGGGATTTTTCTTTTGATAAAGATTAACAGCGTGTCTTCATAAACTAAACGGACCATCCTTAAAGCTGCCCTCCTGCTAAATAAGGGTAAAAAGGTCGTATTTCAGCTCATTTGTAAGTTGGCAGTGGTCAGAGCAACATGGATCATTTCTATTGTGGACATAGACTGTGCACTGTATGCCTGAGGAGAGAACCTCACTCATGGAGAGACAGAACAGAAATAACTGAATTTGGCTGTGGAAATGCTTTTATAGCTGCCCTAGAGACCCAAACACTGTGTGACTGAGAGGTGTGAGATGCATTGTGCTCTAATTACAATCAACACATCTGAAAACTGAACATCTGAAAACTGTTAACAGTTGATTGATTGCAATAGCTAATTACAAAAGGTGTGTGTGATGTGACCTTATTAGCAAAAACAATAAAGATGAGGTACGGCTGTAATGAAAACCTGGTCAGAATGCATCCCTGTCTGGTGTCAATAAGGGCACCAGATGGGGAATATATATTTTGTCAAACATTTTTTCGGTAAAAATAATGGAACTTCAGCTTTAACAGACCAACACTAACGCTGTAATGTTAAGTCAATGGGGCTAACGCTCATGGGAAGCTCAACGCATGCTTAACGGACCAAAATGCGTGTCGGTTTAGTTTATGAAGACGCCCTGTAAAACGTCATTTTCAGGCAAGCAGCTCTTGAAATGCTATCAATCAGGAAACGTAAGAAAACGAGAGAACTTTAGAGAACACAATTTTATGCTGTGCTTTTGGGGAAACACCCGATGATATTCTGTTGTTGTAAAACTGTTTTCGACGTTTGCATTGGGATTCTATTTTATTCCATGTATTTGTCACCCCTGACTGCGTTATTTTTACTTTAACAGTGTATACATATTATCACAAATTACTTGTGCAATATAATATACATTTATCAACATTCAGCACTTACCGGAAAGGTTTTCGAAAATAGAACTCGAGAAAATGTAGACGTACAAATGCAACGTGATTGTACAGAAAGGGATGACAACTTGGTACCTTTTGAATGACAACCTTACCGAACACATTGGAAGATTAGAGGGGTCATTCAAGTCACATACACCTATTCTGTGTAACTGTCAGGTCAAGTTGTCCAATTTTGTTTATGCCTGAAGAGGTGATGATAAAACATAGTAACCAGCTGGGAACACACGACGATCCGCACCATAACTCGATGGCATATTTCTTGTAAAGACCGACAACAAGCCGAAAAGATAGGTCCAAAACGACGTGAGCTCATTTGGCATTGTAATAAAGAAGAGAATGCTGCTTACAAAAAAACAGATATACAAAAATAGAGTCGGTGTTATTAAAGTTAGAACTCAAATAATGATTCATGAAAATAGATCTATGTGGTTGCCGAAGTGGAAGTTAGATAGTAACATTGCAGATTATCATGCTGAACAGAAGACACTATGCGCTGAACGAACTCATATTTCTGTAGGTTCTTTAGTATTAATGCCAAATGAGCCGCAACGTTTCCGAATGTTCATACTCATGGTATTCACAGCTATAAAAATGCATTGTAAGAGAAGGAAGCTGCAGGGAACGGGATGAATAATGTTTGATACACTGGCGTAAGCGAATTTTCCCTTGTGCCGTTTCATTGGATTTAAGAGGAAAGTAAACCTCTAAGAAAAGCTTTGCAGATGTGGTTTCTCATCTTATACCGCATCTACTTCTGCAAAAATGAAAATAATTTCCCAAGAAATTTTCAACCGATTCAATATTAGAATAAACGAACAAGCTTTAACGACTTGTTCGAGTGCAACCGTCAAATTCCGGCAAGTCTACAAAAAGGGGAGCAAAAGCAAGCTTTGCCTTACTAAGGTTTGAATGTTGTTGATGATGAGAACAGTTGTGGCGCATTACTTAGTAATTATTAGTATTGTCATTCATCCCACATATTAAGTGGCAATAATAACCTGTTAATGATCGCTAAATAAGATTATGTCATCTAAGGTGCCAACATTGTCACCACTTTGACATCTATTAGAAGATATAGATCTACTAAATGTCAGTTTGTCATGAGCTCTTAAATCCTTTTGTATTACATCATATGAGGATTAATTGTTTCTGCAGGAAGTCGTTTTTATTTATCAACTGACAAGAACGGCAGATAAATCAGAACCATAGTACAACAACAATACATCTGCTTTCTAATTATAACACCATTCATATCAGTCCATATGGAAAATATTCTTCAATTAGCGAACCTCAAGCGCATATGTGTCATACCTTTTGAATGAGATATTGGTCCTTTGGGGAATATGTTAGGAGTTAATAATGGATGTGATATAGTCTGGTATGTTACTGGAACAACTTCTTCAGTGATTCACACTGGTTGCAGCTTAATTGTCTCCAATTTTCAAATTGGTTAACGTAGTCTTTACGCCTGCGATAATTCTTTTAAAAAATCCCAAAGATGAATAGACATGCATTGTTTCCTTTTCTGTGAATGTTTTGATTGCTTATATCTGAATGATAACGCAAATCTTTATATCGATAATAGTTTACCAAATTGTCATCGATTCGTTATTAAAACCATTTAAAGGCCAGGCACAAGTTCTCAGAGCACAGCGATTTGTTTGATGGTCTTCCTTTGTGATTAATTCATAATTCACAGCAATGGTCATGGCACTCTTGGTGATCTGTTTTCTGGTCCGACTACTAATACAATTGGTTGACATCAGTTTCTACACCTACGATTGTTCTGAAAATGTGCACGCGGGATGCAAAACTGTGGTGTGAATGTTTTTCATCATCACCTAAAACAGTATTGGATACTGTGGGAAAGATATAGCATGCAACTCGTTTTAATACAAGACCGGCACAAAATTACAGAACAGCTATTCCGAGATGGGTTTCATAACGTAAGTGAAACTGTCAAGGAAGACAGATCACTGTTTTCTTAGATGCCACTGTCCTAATTGAGCATATCAAGTGAATTTAAAGCTGTAAGTTTAGTTACACCAAAAATTATATATCTGTAGAAATAAATAAGGATAACCGAAGTTCTAACCCATCACTTCTAACCCACTTCTAACCAGTATCTGAGAACTGATTTACGCCATACGTTCTATATATAGCAGAATCAATTAAATAACACAATTTACAATATAGATCTATCCCAATGAACAAAAATTAAAGCAAATGCAAGATTGTTTATGTTAGACTTTACATATAAAGCCAATGGAATGCTTATTGGAATCTTATATACGAGAGTCATAAAGGAAAGGGAACTATTTACATGCACTTGAGAAGCCTATTCAACCAAACTGTATTCCATAAAATGCAGATAAACGTCTATTACAGCTTGAGTTGCGAGGCTAATTTCCAACATTAATAAAAGATAAACCATGAGCAAGATCTTAATGAAGTGGCGATAAGGAAAGCTTACGAAATAACGAAAACAAAAATGAAAAACAGGAGCAAAACGCACAATCCCGAGCGAACAGCACGAAAAGAGTCTATTTGGTAGTGTGCATTTAATATCTCAAATATCACTGGTATCTTGTATTTCAATTACTAAATACTGAAAATTATCTGTGCTCATCGATGTAGTTTTGCTTTATTTTACTTATATTCATAATACAACTGAAGGGAAAAATAAAGTCATTCATTCGGTCACTAAAGACTGACCTGTGATCACACACAATAAACCTTGCTTTAAGCTACAGGCAATGAAACTGCCATACAAGACAGATTGCTGGTTTCAATGGTGCTAAGGTCCTAATTGACTAGATCAAATGGTCTAAAAGCTGTGGGTTCAACTCTATCAATCAATTACTTGAAGTTGACTGATTGAATCTGGGAATTTGGATTACCATTTGAATAAGGGTTAATTTGTTTGATGTCCTTTTGTGTCCTTGTTCATTACTTAGAGTATAACAGATATATGCCAGGGGACACCAAAAAGACGTAAATCTCAAGCAGTAACTGCAGACTATTCTGACATTTCTTATGTTGCACATTGTACCTCTGTTGTACCATAAAGAGAGTTTAGGTTTACCTGAATGTATCTCAATTGCAAACAAACCACAACTCAACATATGTTCACCAAAGTAAATAATTAAGATATTTGAAGTGCCTTAAAATAAATCGCTCAAACGGTTATAATTAGTCACTTTGTCACAGTAAAAAGTCAAAAATTGTGTTTTTTAAAGTTGTAGCATATTTGTTTATTCCCGACATAACAAATAAGCAACGAAAATGAAACAGCTCGTTCACGAGGCAAGTTCACTAAGAGATCAAGTGGCATTACAACTCGGAAGCCTTTTTCATCTCTATTCAGCAATTACCATATTCCAACAGATAGTCTCACTTGTATCTTTTTGCTACCAATGTCAACTTTAAATTCGATTCAGCCCAGAGTCTCCCCATACATATTCACTGTAGTACCCTTCACAAAGCTTGACTTAATTACGTATTTGCATGTTATACGTATATAATACCCAGAGCACTTTATGATGGCACCAGTAATATCCCGCACGTATTGTCATACAGAGTCAGGTGTCATGTGTGCAGGCAACAGATGCACCTAGGGTCATTAACATGCCAATTGTTTCATGTATTCCTGCAACAATAAACCGTCTTCTAAGCAGTACATTGACTTATTGAACAAAATACATGCACCCAGCCAAACTACTTCAGCCTACAAATAAATGCTGATTTTCTTGAGTGAACTATTGAAAAATATTCCCCAAAGGTCCCATACGAACAACGGTTAGTGGGGCAAACTGTGGTCCACATCCTAAATATTATCAAGATAGATATGCATCTGGCGGCCCATTTGTTTTGGGTCAAGCATTGCAATTACATGAGCACCATTTCCGAACTCAGCCTTGCATTGGCCAAAACATACGTGCGTTTGATGAACTTTGATGAAAAAAGTCGTATTTGACAGATGCTGATAAAAAGGTTAACTTTAACTAAAGCAAAGGATGCGACAACTGTTTTATTGGAACGTCCATATATTTAAAAAAATCCGCTGTGGAGTTTCATGCCACATGGCCGTAAGGCAGACAACAGTCCATTTATTAATTGTTCAGATGTGTCCTACCTGAACCGTACCCCATTCATTCAGCTTAATCTCAGCTCAGCTTGAATACGACGTGACACATGTGATTTCCATGAATGAATAAATATCTACTCAGATATTTTGAAATTTTGCAATTGGACAGAGTTACTACCAAGAGGATAATGAGATTAGTCAGATTGATATAAATACAATGTGGTAAGACGATCTTAATGATGATGCAATAAACGTGTGACAGGCATCTACCTCTGAATAGTATCAACTACGACACATGAGTTGATGTAATCTTCTTGAGCTCTGCTTCACTGACAGATTGTTTGGTGCCTGGGGAAATCGGTCAAAATTGCATTGGACAAAATGTTATTCCTATCTATCAATAAACTAATGATGAGAGGTTGATTTTCTTTTTTCAAAAATCAAACATCTAGAGTATTTACCCGGAGTAAAACTGAACTGTACGAATGATAGAATGAGCTGTAAAATCACAATACCAGGTACGTTTGATTCTATGATTGCCACATGAGTGAAAAAATAACACTGAAACCCAAGCATCAGACAGATAAGTCATGATTGTGGTTTGAACCATTTTCGATAACTCAGACATCTTTCGTGCACGACATTTTCTGACACTTCATACGGGCGTGAAATATTATCTGTTGTGTCTCTAAACACATAACAAGTAAGCCGAGGTTGTGATACCAATATTCGAGAGTTGTCGTTTTCTTTTAACCACAAGGCATGGTTAAACGTTAGTTGTCTTTAAAATTATCATCAGGATAATTGTCTATCGAATGAAATTCGATAAGACTATGTGGTCGTCCACCTGAAAAACTAGCCATCCAGTCATCCCA
>JBCAUI010515080.1:0-12267 GCA_038406195.1 Haplosyllis anthogorgicola | reverse complement strand
TAGGCAACAGGTATGCAGTTTAGATAAACAAGTAAACAATTAGCTAATTATCTTTTCATTCTCTTGGGCAATAGGGAGTTTCTTTTACAATAGGAGGCTTTGGATGCCCGTCGCCTTTGAAATCTTTTACATAGTTTTGACGAAACGGCAAATTACGTACAACATAACGTTGGTATATCTTTATTAAAACTCCAATATATGCGCATTGACTTTGACTCTAACTCAAAGGAGGATTGCTCTCTCCTCGGATTTTACAACACCTGTATTGAGACAGTTTAAACTCGTGTTACTGATACAGCATTTTATGCTAAGTATCTCCGTTCTCACTGGTAAACGTTATATCACTTTATGTCTGAGATTTCTAAAAATGTCGTCTTGAAATTAAAGATAATTTCACCTGGAATTATTAGAGATTTTGATATTCTTACATTTGCGCATTTTAGATTAGTAAGGTTAAGCATCACGTTTTTCTTTACGTTTTACGTCTGAAGACACCTTTCAGTGCAATTTAATTGACGTTACGTTTCTTGCTGAACAGCAGAGACATTTTGACTTTTCTTTTCGATTGTGATCAGACCAAACCGTGGTGCTTAAACTCACTTTTTCAAGTCTAAATGACCATATCTGCACAGCGCATTTTTCAATTCGGGAGGCGAATCTCAGATGTCTTCTTAGTCCCAAAAATGTATTGAAGATGGTTCATTTTTGTCAGCGGACAGTTCTCGGGATTAACACTTCAAACAGCATGATTGGTGGCAACCACCGTAGTGTCTTCTCCATGACCAGCAAATAGTTTCCAGCCACTGGCACCCTGGTTTTGGATTCTGACAAGGGGTTTTAAATCCAAGCAATCAATCGAGCCCAGAGTTTGGGTTTACGCCGAGACGGTGCCTCTTCCACATTGCTGATAACGTTGCAGTACATAGAAACAAGTTTAAACACCCTCGTGTATTGTGTGTTTTATACATGGCTGGGTCGAATCTCGTGCAATCAGCAGAGAACCAGTTTATCTGACATGTCAGTCGTTTTACAGGAATTAAACAAAAACACACGAACGTAAACAAGCCGTGTTATTGCACTGGGACGTCAAAACTACTAGTATCAGTATGTGGGATCACAGGTGAAAAAGTTATAGCAGACACTAGTCGAAAGTTTCTGTGAACAGAATGATGATCGACCATGACGGATTCTATCTTTACTAGAAAAGCAAAAATAATGGGAGACATCAGAATTCAAACTATACATTATCCCGGTATTTTTTTAAAACTAAAATATTTCTGTTATTTCAAGTTGATAATTCAAACAATGTAAACTAAAATTATAGAATAGCACATTTCATTTCTGCTTTTATGTTGAATTAGTTTGAAACAGAAACATTATACACCCAAAAAAACATATGCACATGGAGTGAATTGATGATTTACACTTTTTACTGGTTTAAAATCACTGCTACTTTGTTCAACTAATTTGACATAAAGATAATGTAGCATAGGTTGTCAGAGTAATTTTGGTTTATGTTATTTATACTGTACACTTGAATTAGTCACAAGACAGAACATTGAAAAAATACATGGATTGCAGTGAACAAGACAAGCAATTATAACGGTTTATATGGTCTTGACTTAGGAATTTAAAGCAGTATTAGGATGGTGTTTTTTGACCAGAGACTTTAATCAGATTATTGTGTACACAGCAGAACTGGAGTACAAATGAACATCGTGTAGTGGACAGCATTCACACATATAGATGAAATGTCTGTTTATGCCTCAGATCCATCATTTTAAAAAGAAAAAACATAAGAATTTCACGCTGTGCTTTTGATGTACTATTGTTCCAAAACTTCATGAACACAGCCCGGAATTTATTGTCTAAAAATGAATCACCAGATTCCACCTCAGGAAGAATTGGAATTTCCCACGAAGTGACCTGACACTGAATTAAATTCAAGCACAAAATAAATATGAAACTCGTGGAAGAACTTGACGACAAAACGGAAGAGATTGTGAGGATGGTTGTTAAGAAAGCAGAAATCAGTCAGAATAAAACAAAACGAAAAGTATCGTTCAAGCTGACGGTGGATGTGTATTATCCACAGTACGAAAACGACTGTCAACACAGTACGGACAATACAGTAGAAAACCGTTCGTCCAGCCCCGAGTCTAACGCTACAGAAGCAACAGGTAATCACAGTTCAGTACGAATAATACAGCAACGTATTCTCTTTTTCTTTATTAAAGCTGAGCTTCCACCCCTTCTGGGCCCATATATAAGGGGAGGGGGTTAGTTCATTCTTCAGTCAACAGCCGGAAGTCATAGGAACAACATGGGTCCTTTGTATTGGGAATGTGTACACAGAGGTCTTCACTCTAAGAGAGGCACCAAGAAAATGACCAAGATTTGCATAGGCTGTCCTTTTATAGCCCCTGGAGAGCTGGAAAGTGGCATTTGATCAAACATAATAGGCATTCACTCCTTTTGCAATTAAGAACCATGTTCTGTCAAACATGTCAAACATAATAAACACAGTGCACAAATCATTTATTTGCAACTTGGGAAGGGGTTTCATTTTTTTTCTTTCCTAAAATTCTGAGTACTTATAATAGAACCTCAGCTTTAAATTTTATGTTGCTTTATTTCATGTTTGTTCACAGGTCAAAGTCAATTTGAGAACAATAAAAATATTACTGTGCTGTTGTTCGAATGAGAGATACGGTTTGGAATTATTTTGTTCCAAAAATGAAGAAAAGCCATGCAGAGACATTAAAAGGCTAGCAAGTCCAAGTATGCTGCTAGGATAGAATGTAGAGGTCAGCACTCCCCAACCAGTGTAGCCTTGCAAGGTGTGCAGATTTGAAACAGAATAACTTACCTGACTGTTTACAACCAATAACAAATCCATTGCGTATGGTTGTTGTAGTTGGAGGCAACAAGTTAGAACGGAGTAAGAAATTGTCACAGAAAACAGATATTGGTTGTGGTTGAATGTGTAACTTTTCTAAGAAATGAGTTACAAATATTTACAGGAAAAACATGAGATCCAATGCAGGAGTCTCGGAAATTACCAACGTAACGGAAAATTACATCATGTGGAGGTGTGTAATATAATTATCATTTACCTGTTGTGGCTGATAATATGGTTAACCCCTTGATACCTAGGGCAGTGCTGCGCTCCCCTGGCCCCCTGGGTCATATTTGGACCCAGGAGGATCCTCAGGACAATATTAAGCCCAAAAGTGAGGTTTTAGAAGCATAAGCATAAGTATAAATGGACTGGGATTTAAAAAGTGGCCCATTTTTTTCACACCCTCCCCCTAAATAGGGATTAACAGGGGTTGCAGGGGCCAGTGCCCCTCATCTCCAAGCAAAATCTGATGTTTTCAAATCTTTGATCGTGAAAATGTAGAGGTATCTACAACTTGGAATTGGCTCGTGGTCACCACAGCAGAGGACCACCCTCACTTACTGCCTGGAACCAAATAAGGTCCCAGTCAGTGAAAACACTAACACAAGTAACAATTAAAGTTACACTTTTGAGGTAAATTTGGGAAAAATCAAGGGTGTAAGCCATCTTTAAACAAGTGTAGTGGCCATCTGGTGACCAGCTCACAAACCAAACCTGGTGCTGTTCAAAGCCCTATGTGTAACCTTCTGACCCACGCTTAACACATAATTCTTGTAACATAATTTAATGGCGATGACTGCATCCGATTAGCATGCCCCCATTTCTCCTCTTAAAAAGCACTATTTTGCAGGACCCTAGGGTATCGAAGGGTTATTGCACTTTTTCATGCTGATCGCATAGCAAAGGCGGTTTACAACTTAACTTCCTTGAAAGGGTTAATAGTGTTATTTAGTAAATGTTGGGAGGATGGCACTATGATGGATGGAGAAGGATTAGGTTTATCACAGCACGGTTACATCCTAATCAGTTTTAAGCTGCATCTGTAACTATAACTTTATGTAACTTTGGCAGTATGTAGCTACAGAAATATCTAACTATGGAAATATGTAGCTACAGAAGTCAGTAACTATGGTAACATGTAACCATCATGGTCATATGTAGCCAAGATAACAAATAGCCATAGTAGCATGTAACCATGGCAATATGGTAACATCCGTTGTGGCCTTTGTCGTCTTCACCTGTAAGTAATATAGTAAGAAACATGATCGAGTGCCCATGGCTTTCAAATCTGTAACTGTGGAAATATATTGATAACCATTCAAACCAGGGTAGTAAAAATGTGTTTGTGTGCCCATGGTAGAAACGGTAGAAATGCTTATTAAGATATACGTTAGGTTGTTTTGTGATACTGTTGATATCTGGTCATTTATTACATAATTACTGAGTAGAACCTGCAGCTGTAGTCAATTAGTAAAAAACACGGGGCAGGATCTATTGTGCAACAGCGCATCAGTACTAGACGTAACATCATGCATCTGTGAGGTCACACGTTTTCGTCAAAATATTTGGACTCTAAATCAGATCATGAAATTGCCATCAAAAGTTAAGAGCCATGCAACAATTGAATTGAAAGAGTTCAGCATGAAATTTTAATTGTTGTGGGGCGCTAAACTTTTAAAAATCATTTCATGATCTGTGGAGTCAATTTTTAACTGTGAGAAAACAGGTCGAAAACAGATTCAACCTCAATAGACAACATCACAACAATCCAATGCTCAATCAGGTGATTCCATGTTCTGGATTTACTTTTATCTCGCTTTAACAGGTGCCTTCTTAATAGAGAAAAATGTGTAGCTTAGCCTCACTATTATATCAGCAATAGAGATTATTATCCCGTTGCATGCTGCTCCACCATTACTTGCTGGGTGGAAATTGAGCCATTGTTCGTTCTGTTTTGATACTCAGTGATATTCTCTATTTTAGTAACAACTCATTCACAAGAGATACTTTATTATTGCATCCCGTTACCTGGATTTTTGGGTTCAGTGGGAACATGCAGAACGGATCTTTTCAGATTACAGTTAAAGGAAAATGTACTCCCACATTTTATCTGCTTTCATTTTGTAAAAAGACTAGAACGACAGTCTCTAGACTTTTAGGATAATTTATTAACTCTTGTTACAAATACGTATAGTCTCTAAGAAGGTGCAGTTTAAACTGCATAATTAAAGATGGCTACTAATGATGCTAATGCATAACTCTAATTAACCAATAGGATAGTCTGTAGACTGTCGCATGACTTGCAGGTGCAGGCAAAAGCGGGAAGCCTGTGGCGCCCCTGGCATTAACTCTAACTGCAGTCTCCAGACTGCAGCACTCCCGGTGGTAACTCTGGCGGTAACTCTAACCGAAGTCTCAAGTCCTTTAACACTTTCGTCAATTCTCTGGCTGTTTGAAGAACATTATTGCAGTAAATATGGCCCGGTCATGGAGAGAGGTCCCAGAGCCGCGTACATTCGCTATGCGATTATCAGCAACAGAGTGGGGTGGCTGCCAATAGAAATAAAGAGACACACGTAACGATATATCTTCTCTTCAAATATATCTATGGAGCCAAATTGCATATCAATCAAATTTCAATACATGTGCAAAAGTAAATATACTGTCAAACAAAATAAACCATTATCTTGGTCCGGGGAACCTGCCAATACGGTTATTAACATATTAATACTACACCATTTTGCCATTGACATTACTTAATGATTAATCATTTAAGTCGAGCTTTTATAACAGGCATGTAGGTGCACTGCCATTTACAATAGCCGTACTCTCAAAAATTCCTTTTTTCTTTAAATTGTAGTCTAATTTAAAGGTCATTGTCTTCAGGAAACAATTTCAATCCTCTCCGCCAACTGCCCCGTCATCATGTGACTCTACGAGCGTCTCTTTTACTACTTCTGTAACTGTAGCCTCGTTGCTGGGCAGTTCTCCACAAGTCCGTCTACGGGTGCCCCATCCTTGTTCATCTCGCTTATGCAGCCACCAATCGTTGGGTTTGAATCAGAAATGGTGCTAAGGCCAAATGCAAATTAGAATGTACCACAGGTAGTGTCTAGTCACTCTGCCCTGAATATCGTTGATGTGGTCCTGGCTTAGCCACCTGAAGCCTCTCCATTTCTAGGATTGTTGGAATGCTCACTAAAATACTGCCACCACACACTTTTCAGGCGGTCATGTTTGTGGCACAGATCACAGTTTGCGGTGGTCCTCCATTGGACCGCTGAACTAGACAGCTCCCTCTACTGAAACAACTGTGTCGGCCCACCCAGGGACACCAATTGTCACAGGAGTGAACTCCTCACAACCTCATTTTTGTTTTGTGAGTCTAGCAGTTGGTATGACCAGGGTTAGTCATTCAGTGCAATGTGCAGTGATTCAGTTCCTTAGAGGTGTAGTGGTCCCACTTCATGTCTTACTTGGGGTGATGGAATCAGCTGGTCAGTAGAGTGACTGGACATGAACTAAAACTTAACAAACATAAGTGGTATGACTCCACATGGAGTGCAAGGTCAGTAAGCAGAACACGACTAGTCATTAACTATTGAAACATCCCGAATGGTGCATCTGTTTGGGGTTGGGCTGACGGTTTGTGCAGACCATGCCTCCACCAAGTCAAGGACCAAAAGAGCATTAAGTGTGTGTGTCAACCATTTTTATGCATTTTGCACATGATGTCACTAAACTATGACATAATGCTCTACATCATGGCGATGACACACAGTGTTCTGCTGTGATGTAGGACCATGTCACAGCAGACCACACATGTGCAATGCGTCTCTGGGGCATGTTTCCAAAAATAGATTTGAGGGCCTGACCATGAACCCTGACCACCGACTGGGTCACTGACTAGCACAAAAAGTGCTCCTCAGAAAGACCAGAAGGTGCCAATAGCCATGGTGGGTGCCGGTAGGCCCTTACACAGTCACATATGTGATGTGTGGCTGGTGCGCCATGCTCATGCATGCAAGGGGGGTACCTAACTTCAAATTTGGTAGCTCCCTGGTGATGCTGCAGCAGCTTGCATACAGCAGCAAGCACTCGTTAAGCAGTGATGGGGCTGTCAATCTACACTGCAGGATTCCAGAATTCCCCTGCAGTGGTGCTATTTTTAGAATCCTGGCCTGGCGACCATTACGCGCATGTACCCTGAGTGCTTGTGCATGATAACATCATGCCAGGATGATGTCACGCACTGATGATGTCACCCGCACATGAGCACGTGTGGGTGGAGCCCTCAGCACAGACTATAAAACTAAACCGCAACACTAGGCATTGTGCATTTGCCCCCTGACTACTGCATTGACAAGGTTAGCCCCTTAGCATGGTCAGCAGACTCAGACCTCTAGGTCTGCACGACTCACTGACGCTCAACTCTTCATCATATTCTTCTTTTCCTTTGCCATTGGAGGAGCGCCGTGGTGCCCTCACTTTGATTCGTTTCCATTCATTTGTGTAGTGCGCCCCAAGCGCCACCACTGGGTCAACACTCCAAAGTAACTGGACTGAAAGGATCAATGCCTTTCAGTTTGCCAGAGACGCAAGTCGGTCGTGTCAACAAGACATCGGTGCCCACAAATACATCCTGTGCAAGCATGCGCATGACATTTATTGGCATCCCTGGGTGGGCGCCGGTATTGTTGCATGTCCACGAGGCCACGGTCTGGGTTGTAGCCTAGTAGCTACCGCAGTTGTGACCTGTGCCGTAATTTTCAGCCAGTGAAAGGAGTGCCAGCATGCTGCTTCACAGCGTGTCCCCTACCGCACATCAGCCTATCTCCCTAGGTGGCTATGGGAGAACAGGTCAATAACCGATGTGCGGATTCAGATAGTGGACCACTAGTCTGTTTGTAAATCTCATTTTCCAGGCCTTAGCGCCAACCCTCTATTTCTCAACGTATCTTGAGCGTGTCTACATTCCACACACCTATGGACGGTAAATCTGTGCCCACAGGGGCACCCAAGGAACCATCAGGCTGCGGTAGTGAGGATGCCATGGCCTGTACTACAGAAACTATTGAGATTACTGAGGTGTCGGTTGTGGAACCGACACCCATCATCGAGCCTGTGCCTGCAGTAGCAGCCACACCGAAGGAACCATGCCACCCAGTGCTTCTGCACTCGCTGTGCTGGGTTCCTGGCCACAGGCCTGCACAGATGCCATACCCTGAATCACCCATGCTGGACGCACCAAATGGGCTGCCCCGCTGGGTGCGATATGCACTATCAGTCATCCTGCAGGAGTGAAGCCATGATCGGGAGGTCACTGAACCTTCTGCCCACATGTACAGCAACATGATAATTCAAGACATGCTGCATGCCGAGATAGGAGAAGCCACATCGATTTTCACCCTACAAACAGCCTCTGCCCATTTCCTTATCTTCTTTGGGAGAAGAGAATGGAATGAAGGCCTGTTCTGGGACCTGGTAGATGAGATGGTGCAGCACCTCTCCGCTGGTCCTTGGGTTTGGCTGGGGCATGACGTGGAATTGATTGCTGCACCCCTGACAGTGGTGTTGGCAAGGGGGCAAGCTGCAGAGGTGCTAGCCCACTTGAAGTAACAGAGTAGAAGAGACTTCACAGCAGTGAGGCCCTAGGTGCCACCCCGATTTGCTGCCGCTGATGATTCAGATGAGGATCTGGTGCGAGCGGGTCCTCCACATGTGGCCCCTGTAGGATCAGGGGTCCCCTTAGATCCAGCTGGCACCTGACCCATGGTGCCCGTGCCAGGGAAGGCATGGCTGGCCAGGGGAGGTCATAGGCATGGTCCCCCCAGGTGGGCCACGACTCCCGAAGGGTCTGCCACAGCCGTACCTGAGCCAGCCATCCCACCTCCAAGTGAGAGGGGGTATGATTCTGGTGCCTCCAGGCTCTCCAGAGCATCGAGACGACCCCTGGGGCACACAGGCCCCGATGTTCAAGTGAACCTAGGAGATTCACTGCGCCTTCTCCCGTTGAAGGAGCTCAGTGAGGAACACACCAGTGCCTTTCTGCTCTGGAAGACAATGGTGGAGGCACATCTGGCCACCTCTCCCAAACATCTGGTGAAGAGAGCTATAATGACCTCTTTGATCAGTTTACCAGGCACTGTGACAATAGCCTCCCAACCTACAGTGGAGGACTCCATCTGCTGTCTGAGCGAATACTATGGTATAGCGGGGAGCTATGATGAGAGTCTGCAGGACTTGTATTCACTGCAACAACATGAGGGAGAGCCTGTCTCTGAATATGCAGTGTGCATCTGTGACCGCATAAAGGTAGTGCATGAGTTCTTTCCTGATGAGATGCCAAGGGCAAAGGTTGGGGAGGTCCAGAAGAATCATCTCTATGGTGGCCTTTCACAACCTCTGCAACAAGCTAGGCATACACGCAGCCTAACCTAGCAAACTACACTTACACAACTCTTCTAGGGATGGTTAAAGCTTTGGAGAGGGGAGTGAAGTCTAGCATCGACCCCTCATACATTAGCACAGACCAGAAGGACAAGGCTGGGTGGCCAGATTGCCGGTTTGTTCCCCGTGTTCATGCGACCATCCTGGAGTCACCAGTGCCACCCACACAGAACATGACATTGGATGACACTGAGGAGTCAGCCTCAGAGCCGGCAGATGATGAAGAAAGTCCGGACCTGAGAATCTGACTGGCACATCTCATGGATGATTACGAGAAGAAGAAGCGCCAGTGCTTCCAATGTGGGTTGGAGGAGCACCTGGTGAGGGATTGCCCACAGTGCAACTGCTTCACCGAATAATATTTAAATGCCAAGGGGGCTCTGAAGACCAAGGGAGCACGGAACCCCCTAACAGTCCACGAAGCGGGAAGGGGCAAGAATTCTCAATAACGCCCAGCTGCTTAAGGAAGTCTTCCCACCTCAATGAGGATGTGTATGGCCAATGGTTAGGATGAGACACCATTGGCCAGATCCAAGTTAATAGCCACCCATGCCTAGCGATGCTGGACACGGGTGCCATTGTTAACTCCTAGGTCTTGCCCGAATTCGTCCTGAAGCATAAGCTGGACGTGTACCCCATGTCAGACCTGATAGGGGGTTGCCCAGAGGAAGGGCCTGCCTTTGACAGGATAGCAGGGCTGTGCACCTGTGCCAAGGGGTATGTCATCATCTGCATCCGAGTCAATGGCATGGCAGGCTAGGACAAAGACCAAGTGGTGCTGGTGTTTGGGCATCAATCTTCCTTTGAGAAACACGTGCCTGTGCTGCTGGGGACACCAACAATAGATTGGGTGATCCAGGTGATGCGTGAGGATGAGATCGATAAGCTGGCAGTGCCCTGGGCTAAGGTGCGCGTCATGTCCCTAATGTGCATCCGCTACATCCAGTTGGCTGAGGCAGCATAAGAGGACTACGCTGAAGAAGGCATCACCAATAAGTGGGTGGACCCACAAAACTACGAGGAGGTAGTGACTCTAGCCCGTGACTCTACTTTGTCTCCCTTTGCGGCCACCGTGGTGAAGGTAAAAGCAACCATGGTGTTCCTTAAGGGATGCCTACACGTAATGACCTCTGAGTTGAGGAGATATGATGAGAAGCTGCCAGTGGGCCTCCGCCTGTGCTCCACCTACTCTGACATGAAAGTTGGTTCCAAGAAGATTTCAGTCTTGTTGGAAAACACCACAGCCATGCCCATAAGCCTCAGGGCAGGGCAGCTGGTCACCAGAGTAGAGTCTGCCAACCAGATGCGGGGACCCGCTGTGCAACCTGGCCTCCTGCAGGAGTTAGACGAGGAGCTGGGGAGCCCTGCACCAGACCCAACTCCTGTGATGGGAGAGGATGAGCACAAGAGGGTTCTCCTGGAGTGCCTTGACCTGAGTGGTCTGGAGACCTGGCCACCAGAATTGATTGAGAAAGTGAAGGAGCTGCTGACATCCTTCCATGACATGTTCTCACTGGAGCCACATGAGTTGGGGTGTACTAGTGGGGTGGAACACAAGATAGTAGTCACCAACAAAGTCCCCTTCAAGGAGAGGTTCCAGCGAATCCCACCAGATATGGTGGAAGAGGTGCAAAGGCACCTGACAGATATGCTGGAGGCAGGTGCAATCTGACCGAGCAACAGCCCTTGGTGTAATGCTGTTGTCTTGGTAAGGAAGAAAGATGGGGGCATGAGGCTCTACATCAACTTCCGGCGGCTCAACGACCGCATGTGCAAGGACTTGTATCTGCTGCCATGCATCCAGGAGACCCTGGATTACCTGTGCAGGTCCAAGCACTATTCCAGCATGGATTTTCTGTCTGGGTTCTGGCAAGTTCCCATGCATCCTGACTCAAGGAGGTACACAGTGTTCACAGTGGGGAACCTGGGCTTCTTTGAGTGTGACCACATGCCCTTTGGGCTTTGCAACATGCCAGCAACATTCCAACGGCTGATGCAGGACTGCCTGGGTGAACTCAACCTCAGTTATTGCCTGATTTACCTGGATGATGTTATAGTGTTTTTCAGAGTCAGGAGAGGACCACCTAGCACACCTAAGGGCAGTCCTTCTGAGAGGCGAATCTGAAGCTAAAACCCAAAAAGTGCACCTTCTTCCAATGAGAGATCGTCTACCTGGCACACCATGTATCTGAGTCAGGCATCCAGCCTTGCTGGGACAACCTGAGAGCCATTGCAGAAACCCCACCACCCACAAACTACATGGCTATCCATTTCTTTGTTAACTTGGCGGGCCACTATTGCCGGTTTATCCGGGGTTTCTCCTGAAAGGCTAGACCCTTGAATGAATATCTACAGGGTGATGGTGCCACCAAAAAGAAAGAGCACGTGGAGCTGTCACCAGAAGTGCTGGATGCCTTCAATACTCTCAACAGAGAGCTATTGACAGAGCCTGTGCTGCAGCTGCCACACTTCGGTGAGCCATTCCGGCTTTGCATGGATGCCTCCAAAGAGGGATTGGGTGCTGAATTGAGGTCCAGATGGCAACTGGCACCCAGTTGCCTATGGGAGTCGTGTCTTAAACAAACATGAAAAGAACTACCATTCGAGCTGCCTGGAGTTCCTGGCGCTCATTTGGGTGGTCACTAAGCAGTTTAAGGAGTACCTGGCTCACTCACCCTTTGTTGTGAAGACTGACAACAACCCTCTCACCTATGTCATGACCTCACCAAACCTGGATGCTACAGGACATAGGTGGGTGGCTGCTCTGGCTGAGTATAATTTTAAGCTAGAATACATCAAGGGCACTGTCAACCATGTGACCAATGCCCTCAGCCACCAAGGTGCTGGCCTCCTTACCCCAAAGGGACACTCCTGAGCAGGAAGTTCTACAAGAGGAAGAGGTGCAAGCCCTGTTG
>JBCAUI010515069.1:0-12268 GCA_038406195.1 Haplosyllis anthogorgicola | reverse complement strand
CTTTAACCCATATGGGGTCAAGGGGCAGGGTACAGATGGGTAAGATAAAATAACCCACAGAGTTTTAGCAATTTTCATAAATATCAAGTGCAAATAATAACTGAAGTCACAGAATTACTGTTTCTACAGGGCAAACTGTGGATTAAGCACAAATGGTTATTTCTGGCACTTCATTCAAATGATACACACGAAATTTTCTAAATTTATTTCAGTTATTGAGTCTTACTTTTACAAGATGTTACCCACAATAAAATTTGGGTAACATGTAGGTTGGGGAAAAGAGACAGATCCATGCTTTGTCTCTTAAGTGCAAATCGGTAGCAATTGAAGGTGTCTCTGTGTCTCTGTGTCTCAGGTATTGTGTGTTTCAAGTCGCAAGATGAAGCTCTATATTTGATGATGGAACATTGAAAATCCAACATCTTTGATTGCCCGGCCTTGTGTTAAATGTTAGTTGTCGATCGATGTTGTTTGAGTTCATGATTTTTGTTGAGCTTTGATTTGAACATAAAGTGTTTCATATCTCATCAAAATATACCGTGCAAATTCTACTCCAATATCGCACAATTAATTTGTCATGTAACGAATTCATCAGTATGTTTTACAAAAGTTTTGTTCAATTCATCATCTTAACTTGCGTTAGATGTGGTCAGATGTTCAAAGCAGCCAGTGTGATTGACTTCATTTTGCGCATAGCGCTATCTGTATGCTGCCGGCACAACATGGGCTGCGAATAGACACGATAGATCTTTGTGTAACAAGGTTCAAAATTAGACCAATATGTCAGCAGATGTAGATCAGTTAACTGTTAAGATATTATTGTTTCATATCCATTGCATAATGTAACTCCTCATTGTAATATATATTTTTTCATACACTACAGGAGTGTTATCATAGGGTATAATTTCGTTTAGTAATTTAATGTCGTATGTTCAGATTGCTATGTCCCTGCGACTTTAGTTTTTCTCGAGGTATTTCTACTGCAACGGTTAGCAATGTATCGGCTCATGAACTTCTGTATGCAACACACAAGTAGAGAATTTAATTTGGAATACATGTTTTACTTTGCGCACAACATTACCATAGATTCATTAACATTAGTTGATCGAGCTTTGACGTTAAAGTGTACAAACTGTGTTTTAGCCATTTTCACTGTTCATTAATATAAGTTGTGAATATAAATCACAATGTCACAAAACTAACCGAGAATTTTTCTTGTGTATATTTGCAGGTGGTGAGAGGTCACACTGGGGGCGGAGGTGGTACTCACTCTTACCATCATGTAAGCAGCCGGGTGTCGGGGGGCTCTGGCGGAGGGGACAGCTACAGTCTCCCGCTGTCTGCACACTCCTTGGGGAGCAGCTCCCTGGCGGGGAGTGCAGGCTACGGCGGCTACGGGGGCTACGGCGCGGGGTTGGGACACGCGGGGGCGGGCAGCTACACACCTAGCCACCATCGTCTCCCTGTAAGTTACATTTTCCATACTTTCATCTCGTTTCATTTAAATGACATCAAATCACATCAAAGGGTTTGTTTTGGATTCCTCGTTTGTCCACCAAATGTACAAAAAGACTCGGTACAGATGTGTTTATCCAGATAGACATGATTACTATAAACTTTAATAGTTATAAATAAAGTTTCTTAGGAAGAAAACTGTACAAATTAAAAACTATAATTTTGCACTGTGCTGTCGTTCGCGTCAAGAACAAAGTACTTACATTCTTTCCGTGAAAACTTGAAAAACATCTGGAATTTAAAATAATGTAAAATTCAAAACTTATCTTGTCCGACGGAATAATCTTTAGTTCTACATATTAATGTGCATTTATTACGCACGCAAGGTTCTATCAGGTGAGACCTTACTATTAAACAACACCCCTGCACTGGAACTAGTGGAAATAAACATTTGTTCCCCTTTTGATTGATTTGATGTCTTCAGTTGATTTCAACGAGTAAATCAACATATTTTCATAACATTAAATGCATTGTATCTGTCTGTGTTTTCATTCTTCTCATGTTCATACCAAGAAGACAATGGCCATTTGTAGATTAGTTAGAGTCTATTTGTCTTTCTCTCAATTATTGTTAAATTACAAACGATCTAACCTTGGAAGCAACTGTCCTCTCAATGGCCGCGTCTTCTTGATACTTGTAATTTAGTCAGTAGACTTCGTAGTAACAATAGACATTTGCGATTTAAGGATGGTCTCCCATATGCCAAGTAGGCTAGAGAAAAGTCCTGTATGTTTCTTTAAATGTCATCATTTCATGTTATCTGGTACTTATGTAAGACCAAATTCCCTTTCGCTAAAAGTCCTTTATCATTATATCATTGTATCATTACCTGTAGATGAGTGTCTATGAGCGATATCACCCTCACCATTTCTACGATTACATAGATGAATTATTTCCTCGTAAATTGGTAAACATCATTGCCTAAAATGTCGACACTGCAGTTTTATTTTGGTCACTTCGCTTTAGATCTTTATGTTTCTAAATTGCTGAAGAAACTTTTGTTTCTTCTGTCACTGAAAATTCCACAATTTAACACTCATGTCATCTTCATGTGTTATTTCATGAAAACCAATCTCGTTGGGGCTTAAAATGGTTTTAGCTTTGCTTAAAAATATACATTTTGCCCGTGGCCATGGGAAGGGTCGCCTCTTTTAATAAAATCACAGTTTCTGGGACAGAATCGTGGTTTTAACTGTGGGAAGTTGTTCGGAATGTTCGCGCAAAATTTGTAACGCTACTTTATGTCTTACTTTTTGCCAGGTTTTAATACAATGAATGTGTTTGTCAATAGCTATAATTCTAATATATTTTTTGCAAAAAGTGAAAGTTTGAATATGTTTATAGTATTATTTTTAACTGTCTCTAGAGCGTTCGATAATTTAGTCCAAGTTTAACTGATAAAAAAGCTTTCGAAAATCAGGCTTTAAGGTTAACAAGAGAAACAATATACTCGAATCGTGCTCAGCTGATTCGGAATGTGTGTTTGATCTTCTTACATGTTATACTAATGTAAAATATGACATAATGATAATGTTGATTGCCTCTGCAGGATGGGCTGGATTTAGCAGGCTATGTACCAGGAGGATTTCCGATACACCATCTGATGAAGCTGGCACCCCCACGGTCCACAAGAGCTGTCTCCCCCATACAACTAGACAGTCCAGTTCTCACCCGGAAGTACTCGCCATTGTAAGCAGCAAAACACTGCTATTCACCGTTGCAACCCGTTCATACGCCTGAGAGGATTCTCCACCAGAGTGTAGCACCTCACGTACACACTACACTTAATATGTGATCATGATCAGAAAGTGTTGTGAAAAAAATTAATCAACCCTTTTCAAATTCTATCGTTAAACGAATCAAACCAGAATCATTTTCGCAAAATTGATTTTTTTGTAACCAATTTCTTCACATTCATATCCTGCAATTTCCTGAAATTTATGCGTCGATTTCTGGAACATGATTTCATATGACAACATATTTTGTTTTATTTTGTTGAATTGACTTTAGTTTCCTTTGTTCACCTGAAATATAAACCACACAAGAATATCGATATCACGAGAGACACTGGTCTCTCTGTGTATGGGTATACAGAATTAAATTTTGTTAAATAATTAAGCAGCAAATTTCATGCATTGAAATTGTTTGTTTTGCAGAATCCTGTAGATTTAAAATGATTTATCCATTTTAGGATCACAGTGCACATGCATAGTTTCATCAGTTACCTTTCCTTTCAGAGCTGTTTCATACGGATCACACATGTTGAAGCTAAACATGAATGTTTTATGTGTTATGGCTATCAATGTTTAGTGTGTAATTGACAATATAAATCATGGACATAACAATCAAACAAGTAAAGAAAAAATTGTACTCCACTTTTTTGAATGTTCTAGACAAATTAAGTTCCCATTTGCAATTTGTTGTAATCATGTGGATTGCATCTTCAGATTTATGATAAACCTTAAATCATGAGTGTTGAAAAGCTGGTCGTGTCCATTTTAAAAGTCTCTACCAATTGTGATGCTCCGTGGCCGAATATAAAGCTCAATGTTCCATCGAAATGCAAGATTTGAAATTCTCCACCAATTTGGTACAAAAAAAATTACAGGGAAGTAAACGCTGCAATACTGTGTCTTTTCTTGTTTGTCAAATAGTCCATGGTTTACCAGTCGTAAATTTGTAGATTTTTTGATCGCAAATTTTCAATGTTGTTTCTTTTCTCTATTTTCTCTCCTTTTTCCAATTCCGCTACCATTACACTTAGGACTTCTTGGACCTTGCCGAGCCGGATGTAAGCTCCCATGTAAGGCCCTACGTTCCCCTCAGGGGCGGGGCTGGACATGGTGGTGCGGGGGCCGGGGCAGGGGGTGGTTACCGCCCCCACCACGGGGCAGGTGGTGCTGGTTTAGGGGGACACGTACCTTACGTCCCCACTCATACCGCAGGCCACCACGTTCCCGTGCACGCCATACCGTACCACTCGGCTCCGTCTTACGGCGGGCCGGGAAGCTACGGGGGTGGTGGGGGCCACGGCCATCCCTACCATCACAGCCCGGTAGCTCTAGGAGATGACACGTACCTCTCACCACACCGGTAAATCAATTACTACGATTCGGTTGTTCGGAAAGTTTGAGTGTTAAAGTGTGCCTGATTGTGTCTGTGTTATTCGAGCCATTCAAGAAATACGCTGTGTTTCACCAAATTGCACAGTCCTTTAAATTTACATGCATTACCAACGACCTAAAATAGTGAAACAGGTGTTGCAAATTTATAAATTTCAAATTTCCAGATAAATAAATATCGTAATGGCAACTTCAAAAACTAGGATGAAATAATGTTAAATATTGGTTAATCACAAATAAACGATAGAAATTCATGCAGTGCATGTCATTTTGTTACACTGGAAGTAGCAACGTTATTTTTTGTTGCCTACAAAATAAAATACAATTGACGTGCTGTTCATTTCATAAGCAATTGCAGTTTTAACATTTTTAGCTAATTTTTTAAAACAGTTTAAAATACATGTATTGCAAATTTAATACTATTTGCAATCATTTTGATCTCTAAGGTGAATCTAGACTAATAAGGAAATTGAAAATGGAAGCGATCCACAATCGCATAACTCCATTGTTTACAGATCTATCTCGCAACGGCATAGACACGATTCGGTACAGTTTGGTTCCATAGCTTTCTGAAAAATCATAACTTTGTCATACAACTTAGGACCCCTCAATGTATTCCTTTAGCATCAGTAGAAACTCATACCACATAACAAGAAATACGGCTTACGATTCAGGCGGTAGATTTCGCTGATTAAAATTTGTGTTTCGCAGTTGGCCATATATTCTTGATTTGAGCTGTCTTAACAAGGAATGATTGTGTTTAGTATTAGACTAATACAAATAAATATTATCCATTTGCATAGTAGCATGAATATATAGTTGTCAGTAGTCTAATGTTAACTGCAGTAAGCTTACACATTCAAGCATGTCACTCACTCAGGAATAACGCTTTGTCAATTTGGAGAAAATAAGAAGTGTAAAATAGCACCCAGCAATGTTGTACCGTTTCAAATCACAACGCACAAAAAACTCGCAATTTTAACACATTTTTTGAAAACCAGTGCTGCATCAATTGAAAGGAATTTTTCAGCATTGTTGACATTGTTTGATGCATAGAGATAACCGTATATATTGTTTGTACACATTAATGTTAGATTTAGTACGAATATCATGTGTTAGCGCTTATGCTTTGTAATGTTTTTTATTTCCTTGCAAATTTATTACAAATTTAGGCGATATTCAAATATATCTAAAATGCCAACTTCTTGCCACAGTGAGAAATCATTTGGCTTCCAATTAAAATTCTACTTCCATCATATCAGTCATATCAAAAATTGACTTATCGTGTTGATAAATTATCCTGTTAATTTGCAAACATTTGAGAATAAAAGAATTTGACACTGTGCTATTGTTGCAAATAACGAAGTAGTATAAAATACTAGTGTTCTAGATTTAATAGCATTAGGTTAGTAATTGTGTAATATTTGTATCTGGCCTAATTATGAAGGAGTTGGCATTTCTGAATCCACTGCTTAGCACACTCCCTCTAGCGCTAATTATTTTCCTGTGTTTCGTTGGCAAGCACTCTTTTGTTTTCTGTTCTCACGTGGAGTGTGATTTTATAAGAGTGACTTTCCTTTAAACTGTGACGTCATACACTTGGTGACGTCGTCGAACGTGACGTAATGAAAACGATACATCAATTCTGTGTTGTAGCTAGGAATTGTGTACACGTATGAATTGAAATGTCTAGTCTCACTTTCTTATGTAAAAGGCCCGATAAATTGGCCGTATCACGATTGTGGATTTTAAGGACAGTACCAAAAATATTTGTGTCCTTTATTGTTTTTACTTCAAAGTGGTCAAACTGGCATCGAAACTGATAATATTGACATTTCTAAGTGAGGCATCGCTAGAAATCTAACATTGTATGTATGGGTGTAGGTGTTTACTTTCATCCTTACAAGCACCTTAATTTTGAAAAAAGGAAGAAAGTTTCCATCAACCGTAACTTTAAGACAAAAGAGCCAAGCCTGCCTTTGAATTTTATTTTTCTAAAACCAGGGAACCAGTGCGCCATTTGTGCAAGTGTTCATTTTTCGTGTAGTATGATAAATCAGTTTAGACTTTTCCCATCCAGGACAGAAAGGGTTCATTTGTATGAATCACAATTAGCACTGCTATGTATTTTACATTGCCATGAAAGTTTCAAATAATTTTGAATTTAAATTTTATTTTGGCTGTGAAGGAGTGAAAGAGTTTTTGTATGGTTTTCATTTGAACAGAGTGTTTGACACCCAAGATTTTAACATTTTAAATCTTCTTCACGAAAAGATACCAACTTTGCAAAATTAGCCATTTGGTATTGAAATTACTCATGTCTATAAAATGTTTATTTATACAGTTATTTTGGACCGTTTTCCTTAAATTGCCAGGCGTTACTGAAATTTATGTAAAATATTTATAAAGATGAAAACAAATCACATGTTCATCGCGAGAACAGCGCCCCCTTTAGTTGGTTTGCAGCATTAATTATTATTTAGAGGGCTGTTTTTGCATTTTCTTTCTGACAGAGGTCGCCTCCCTCGTGAGACGCGAGCTAGCTCCATGCCCGTGGGTGGGGGGGACCCAACAACCGAACACCTCAAGGGAACACCCCACTCGTGGGGACCCACCAAGGCAAGGGAGGTACCAGCTGGCAACTTTACTGCTTCAAGGGTAAGAGAAAAGACAGGATTAATCAAACGCCTACGCTGCATTTTATTTATTTTGGCTTCAGTCAATTTTTCTTCCCTTGTTACTTTACACATGAATGTAGTTTGGTAATTTATAGCATAAGACTTCATTAAAACAATAACCTTTATCTATATATTTCCATAAAGTAAAAATTAAACTGAAAAACATAGATATTGTAGATTTAGAACTAAACATTACATAGAGACAGCATCCTAGTACTAAGATATTTGGATAATGCCTTAAAATAGTAATTGCTAACTTCATTTCGTTAAGATACATACATAATATTTGATTAAAGATACTCAAATAAAGTAATAAAATACGTCAAAACCTTACCCTGAGTCATTATGACGTCACCACTACGTTACGTCATTGTTGTGTACTTGCAGCCGCCGCGTCACGTCGAGCCACCGTTGTCTGACGTGCGCCGTCGCGCCAGAGACGTCATATGTAAGACGCGGAATGATCCCAACTACTACAACTTTTAGACCGCACGTACCAAACTTGGAGGGTAAATATGTCAACAAGCAAAACATGGAGATTAAGCTACACGTTTTCTCTTCTGTGGCACTATCATGACACTATGAGACCACAAGAGTTATTGGAAGCAAATAATCTCACGCTGAATCATTGGCGTACATGAAGATGCAGCATGAGACTCTTTTGCTCTAGATTGTTCCAAAAGTCAAACAAACAAACAAACAAAAATTCAGTTTTTGGTTGCCTTATAAAATTGGCTTTTGGCTAAAAAGAACCTTTGATGTTCCGTTAAATTTAGATTCTACCATTCTGCAGGCTAAGGTATTCTTGGCATGTATCAAGATCGACGCCAGACAATTCAAAATGCAGGGTTTGCCACAATAAAAAGAAACGACTAGCTTAACCTCTTTAGTATGGAAGGGGTTTGTATTTTGAAACAATACGAAAAAGGTGTCAATTTGTCAAAGCCGTATTAGTTCATATCTTTCATATTAGTTTTTGTTCAGTACTAAATTGTGATGTCTTATTGTTTCTTCATGTTTGAAAGATTGATTGTCGTTGTACTAAACCTTATAGTTAACTTTCTCTCTCAGTTCTTTGTAGGCACAGGAATTGTATACAACCTAGCTGTTAGATATATGTTGCCATGTTACTATGGCCGTTACCATGGAAACGATGAAATAGTTAATTTTGACTGATTTGTTAGTGTAAATATTGCCGAGAAAGTGATATTTGGAACAAATCAGGCAAAAGTATCGTTTCATTTCCATTATATTGATATGGACCGAAAAATTCTTATTTCAGGAGTTTTTCTTCTTTTTGAGAACAACGTTACAGCAATTTTTTCTTTTGTAGGGAGGAGGATGTACTGGCGTCACCTGGACAAGAGAAACACGACGCGATCTCTCGCGGACGTAATGTAATGACGTAACGTGATGACGTAAGCAGGACGTGATGCACGCGCAGCACGCACTGCACGCAGCCCCTTCCGGTCACGTGACGACATGGCGCATCCTCAGACGCTCCGGAGCTCTTAAAATACAGACGTACGTACAATGATAAACAACAACAACGACAACAACAAGAAAGACAACAAAACAACATCCTTATTAACATCTTAGATAAGTATATTTTTAAAAGTACCGCATGCGTTAACAGCTTTAAAACAACTTGAATTAAGGATAATTTATATACTTGATATTGAAGAATTAAATTAAAAGAATTTGCAAATATTATTGCATCATCCGAGTGACGTCATAATGTGAAGGCATAAAGTTCACCAGTTAGACTTTCGAATGTGTTACCATCTCAACGGTTGCCACAGCAACCGTTTGAAAGATAAGATCATTGATTTGTTTATTAAAAAAAGCACCAGTCACATTTTATGTAGAAAACAAATAGATTTAGGATTGAGAGACAAGAACTTGTGAAGGTGGAAGATGCAAATTTATGCAAATTATTTGAATTTATTTAAATGAAGAAGCTTCTATGTATTACATGAGACCTGCCTCGAGGAATATCGATTTGGTGTTTGTGTTATTTGTTTAGCTTTTATTTTGTAAATATTAAGCTTTAGATTTTAATTCTGCATGTTTTAAGGATTACTTAATTATTATTGAACTATTAAACTGTTGGATATTACAAACCGATATTTATCTCAACGTCTTTCAATCTGTATTATAATCATATATATATAATATATATTTTTCGCTCAAATATGTAACTTTTGAATGTGTTTTCATATTACTATGCAACTGATAATGGGGTGTGTTTCGTGAACAAGAAATTGCGAAGGTATTTGCAGTGAAGTTTAACAATTATTCTTTAAATGTTCATATAATTATTATTACGATTATTATTACTATTAAATAATCGTAATTTTATTATTATTACTATTAAATGTATTTGTTATTGTTATTATTATCATCATGTATTTATTTTGGAAGAGGGGCCCTTGTATTTGAGCCAAAATGATACTTTTAAACAAACTGGTCTGGTCGCTGTATTTTGGTGCCTCTACCAGGGCCCGAATATTTTCTTGTTTTATTTGTTATATATGTATACATATTCTGTTAAATGTATTTTGTATAGAGCTTAAGCACTATTGGGTTTCTGTAAAAATGGCAATTATATCTTTTAAAAGGTTGGTAACAACATCTTACCTTAGCAACATCAGCAAAGCACCATGGTAACAACATCATTACTTATTGTGACGTCATAAAAGAACTCGAATGACGTCACAGATGAATCTTGGAAATCGGACGTTCGCGCAATGGTGTTGACGAGTTTTACGCACTTCGCCATTGATATAATTGCTTGTATAGTATTATTGTTATAATTCTTATTTTATTTATTCTTCTTATTATTTTGTAAGTAAAGAGATAAAAATGTTGAAGTAAGTTTACTAAAAATTGTTTCCTTAAGATGTTTGGTTGGGAGTTAGTTTGACTTTAGTTTGCGCTGGTTTAGTTCTTGAGTAGTATAAGCTTTTGTAGCACGGCTCTATCAAAATAAAAAATGGATACTTGTTTTAACAAAAACATCTTGTTTTTTCTTATTTTAAAAAAGATCAATGCTAAAAGAGAGAGAACAAACAAGTCATAGAAAGTACGTTTCTTGGTCCACACGTGCCCTAAAGTCGGGATTATATATATTAGCAATTATTTCATCGCGTTGTTCAGGTCGGCGTTGGTAAGCTACAAAGTTTTCTTCGTCATAAATATTACACAATCAAGTTCTTTATCACAATTAAAAAAACCCAAAAACATAACATAAATAAATTGGAATATCCCTTAATCGTTTGAAATCTTTCATACAGGATTTCTCGCAATGGCTTAACTAAATAAACGTTAGCTCAAGGCAAATATGCTGACTGTAATTTGGTACTCACAAGGAACCCGTAACAGGCAGGTCGTAGCCTCCATGCAGCGAGCTAGCAAACTCCTGTGCTGTTGATGCAGTCACGTAAGATATGCAGATTTGAAACGCCATCAAAACTCTTCACACAAAATCGGGAAAGATTTTTTATATATTCCTGATTTCAAATAAAAAGAATGTTCATATTTCTATATTTGTGGCTTTGCCACCATAAACGTCAATCTTAAGATTTTAGACGAGATTAAGAGTAAAAGTATTTCGAAAAAACTCGAAGGTGTTTGGATTCGGTCGGAGTCTGCATTTTCGTACATTTGGAGAAATTTTACTCTATTGTGCCTGGCTGTCTCTCTCACTCCTCTCTTCTCCTTGCTGCCACAGAAATGTCAAGCATCCAAACAGGGATAAAAAATGAAAAGAATGAATCTTTGAAACATTTCAAATTTAAAATATTTATTTGTAATCTCATGAAGTGTAATTTGTGCAACCAGTGCACTACAAGTCCACAGACTGAGATTTCTTGCTCCATGGATGGAAATAATAACATAAATACGTAAAAATAAAACAAGCGCTTTCTTGACAAGTGGAAAAATAATTAGACTGGTGGTCTAACTTAAAAATTGTGCATGATTAAAATTGTTCACATAAAAATACATATATACATTTTTCTCCTGCTCAGGATTTGCAAGTACCTCCGGAAACTTATATTGTTTCTGTATTTTTGTTTGGCTTTGGTTTTTCAACAAAAGTACTCTTATGTGTTTCCTTTTGAGAACAATAGAAAGAGACATTGCACTGCAATGAAATACAAATCCTGAGCTGTTTTTATTCTTTTTTCGTTAGTTCAGTTTTGTGTTTTGTGAAAAATATATAAAACATTAAATTCACTAATCTCATTTAAGCGTTTAATAAAATTAGTACACGTTCGTTATTATCTTGTAGAACAAACAAGAGTTCAAGTTTCAGTGCCTCAATGCAACGATCATCTTTTTACTACTTTATCGCATCACATTTCATCTTACACTTTTGTATGTCTCAAAAAAATAATATTCTAAAAATATCATCTATTTTTTGTAATATGTACAAAAATCGCATCTAAAACAAGAAACGCGGTTATTGCACAGATAAATTATATTTACAAAATCACATTGGCAGAGGGAAATTCACACTGTACTGTTGTCACAGTCAATAGCACAGAATTAATTTCTCGACCCAGGTGATGCGTCAATTATGGAATGTAAAAATGCGTCCAATAAGATATATTTACAAAAATAGACAGAAAGATGAATAAGTGAATAAAATTAACTGTGCTGTTTTAAAACGTGCTCATTCTACAGGAAAGATAATTCTAATTCTGACTGAAATTAGAGTACATGTTTTTTCTTTGCCGTAAGTTTACCTACTGCAAATATATGAAATCATTAATGTAAAAAAGTCGCACATGGCACATGATTAAAATTTATATAACGTAAAGTGATCCTGTGGCCGTGGTTAACGGCACATTTCTGTAGTACTTAAACATACTGACGAAGTTTCCATTGAGTATGGAAGTTTCCAACCGCGAACTTATTCCAATTGGAAATGAGACAAAGAATCCTGTT
>JBCAUI010515058.1:0-12268 GCA_038406195.1 Haplosyllis anthogorgicola | reverse complement strand
CGAATTCACCATTTGAGCATGTTTCGAAATTCACAGTTACACTGCTTATAGAAGCATTGGCCCAAAATGTGGGTTACAAACCACAAAATAAGCGATAAAAAATGACCTAATTATTTTTTCTGAATTCCGACAAAAGTATAATTTGAATGAACACTTTTGACAACTTTTAAAATTGGCCCGAGGTCAATAGGTCAATTGGAAGTGTGCCAATTCGGCAAAAAGGCATATAACAAGACCGATTCCATAGGCTGCTTTAAAGCAGAGCTTTAAATCAGCCAAAAAGTATCACTTCTGCCATATTTCTGATTACAAAGATATTCATTCTTTAAATAATTAAATTCAAATGTAATAAATTCGAACTTGAAAACACATTGGCAGTTATTTTCTGTAAATAGTTTTGTTTTACTGAATAAAGTGTGTGTGGGGTTTTTTTCTTAAAAAAAACCCCAATTCCAGTTATGAAAAGAAAATGCACTTTTTGTACCTGAAAACATGGAAAACTGGATTGCAAACATCCAGGATTGTCCTCTGCCTCCAATCCATATTGATCCACGGCACTCTTATCACACGCATTGCACTGGAGCAACCCGACGTCTCTGATATCTACAAGATCAATTATGCAAGATCTTTATGGAAAAGTATTGAACTGTAGGTTTACATATTGTATTTATGATGAATGAAGCTATATTGTTCTAATAACTGGTAACTTGTCAGTTACAATGCCTTCTCAAGTTTATTAAATATCAAAATCAATTTTAATCATGCAATAAAAATAATGCACACAATTCAGCAGTTTAAATTCTTGCAATATTGAAAATTCCAAGCTTTTAAACAATTACATATGTGAATATTTACATGTTTTTAACAGACTGGTATTGCCCTTATTTTAACCGATGGAAAAATAACTCAATAGGCAGCATCCAATAAAATATGAACCAATGGTTTGTGGCGCTTGTATGTGCCCGCATTTTAACGTTTGTCAAATAAAATTAAAATCGGATGTACCTACCTTCCAGTAAACATGACGTTTTTACAAAATATCCCGAACTGAAGTATTCTCTCACAATTGTCAGACCACAAACAATGCATATAAATACAAATAGACCCAAAAGGGCAAATCCACAGAAATCAAAGTAGGTAATTTTTGCCATCATTTAAATATTAGCATAATTGATTTTCACGTTGTTACATAGTATTCCAAGAAAGACATAGACCCATTCTGATGTGCTTCGGAATTTCTAGGAAATTTCAATACACAGCAGTTAAAGTGCCATCCAATGCATTAAATCATTTCTGTATGTTGGCCACAGTTTTTATTTTTGGCCATTATACAAGCACTAGATGCCATAAACAAGCCTTGGATCGAATCCATTGGACCGTAACAGCTTTAAAAAGAAAAGTTGAACCTACATTTGGAATTGCACTGGGGATCGATGGAGACCTAAGGTAACTAGTTGATTGATCCGCGCCAAATCATTACTGCAGTGTCAGGTTCTGGCACGCACGTTGCACTGCAGTTGGATCTATTATCATTAGAATCTATTACACGTATTCGAACTGATTTTAAACAACGCATTTTTATTTACTAATTAATCTTGAAACGGATGAGCTACTAAACTGCTCGCTGTAATTTCGCAACAAGAGAAAAAATCACCTGATTTTCGCAAGGTTGATAAGCACAGTAATAATTCCTTTACGTAGTATTCTTTATTCGGCAAATCTAACAACGACGACTTTGATATTTATTACATGTAAGCGGTTTATTTGATACATATGGCAATCAACTGTATTGATTCATTTTTTACGTAACAGTTAATATGATGCAGATTAATCTAGACTGTCAAATAATGAACATCTGGATTGTTCAATAATGCTTCTGTGAATAATGTCAATTTTCCTGCAATGAGCGTAAATTTAATATTTTGCCCATGAATCCTAACTACTGCTAATGTAATCACCAATTTAATCTTGTTTCATGCATCGCCAATGTGTATTGATCCTAATTGTGTAATACTTTTTCAATTACAGTTACAATTGGTTAACCGTTTCCAATTTACATGTACCCTGCCAAGCACGGATGTTAGCCAACATGATAACATAAAGAGAATCTAATGGTGGCTATTTAACAGATAATCTCATTGAAGTTTTACCGGTTACTTGGTTTTCTCCATATATTCTGTTTTCAGTATTCTTCGTTGAATCTTTCCACTCGCCGTCTTTGGGATGCTGGATCTGAATTCTACACCTCCAGCCAACTGTTTGTAAGGTGCAACTTTGTCTGTATTAAGGGAAATAAATAAAAACTACAATCCATGTAGTTGCGATACATTTTATCACGGGTGATAATTTTAGTTTTGCGTACAAGAACATAACCGAAATTTTTCTCTTTTATTATGAAAAATCCAGGATCCACGATTATTCGTTGCGGGGGTACCGAGGCGCTCCTAAATGGTCGGAAGGGCACCCTATAACATTTACCACAAAACCTCGTAAAAAATTCAAACAATTTTTGCTATGGCTTCGCTCATTGGATGCGCAGGTGGTAGATTCTACTATATTGATATTGTGCCTACCTTTCAGAAAGTTTTGGACATCATCTTCGGATACATTCATATCAGTCTTCAGAACGCAATAAGCTCTGGGTAGCTCGCCCGCTCGTTCATCTGGAATGCCTATCACTGCTACGTCTGCTATTGCAGGATGTGTATTGATCAGTGCTTCAAGCTCTGCTGGGGCCACCTGGTGAATGAAAACCTTTTTACTAGAATCATCATGCAAGAACGACAGCTTTGGAGTGAAAAGTTATAGAGAAAAAGACATAGGATCTTTAAACTTGCACTTGAGCCAGGAAGTCCGGACTTTTTTCTGTCATCCACAATATCTGTTCGTTTACTGTTGAAAAAAATCTCTCAAATTTTCTTCAAACGTTTCTTACTTACCTGAAATCCCTTAACTTTAATCAGTTCCTTTAATCTATCTGATACGTAGTAATGTGCTTCGTCATCATAATAACCAATGTCACCTGTTTTTAATTAATGTAAAATGCAAGAAAGTATACACATGTCATTATGATTGTGATCTTTTTAAATTTCGGGTGTTTACCCAAGCACAAATTTCGAGAAATATAAATACATGTGAAATCAGCTTTGTTTCAAAAAAAAGTTGTCGAAGATAGGTGTAGCAATGTTCCGATGAAAGTTATACCTGTGTGTAACCATCCATCTTTAATGGTATCAGCGGTTGCTTTTGGATTGTCGTAATATCCCTTCATAACGTTTGGACCAGCAACACAAATTTCACCCTCTTTACCAGGACCCAAAGTCTCTCCAGTCTGTATGTCAACCACCTACAAAAATAAAATGTCCTGAAGAAAATCATTCTCCAGAGTGAACCAAGGCACGTATCATTATTTAATTTGGTCTTTACCTACGACATATGAACGATTTAGGTCCAAAGTTTTAAGCTTTGTTGATGGAGCATTACACAAATGAGTATGAGGTCATTTTCTATCTGTAGATGTTAATTTCATCTAAACTATCAATGAGAATAAAACAAAAAGTTCATCTCCATTGAGTATATTTTAGAGATTTTTAGATGAATTAGAAATAATGTTAACGTAAGTTTACAAGTTAATTTTCTTATCCTGATTACCTAATAAATCTTTCTTATTTCATTTACTGCACGAGTGTGTAGTTAGTATTTTAACTAAAATGACAATTCAGCAATAGTGAATACATTAATGACATGCGAAAAAATTATTCACCTCAAATGAAAAGCGATTGTTACATGAAAAGACTACCTTGGCAATTTGGTTAGGCACAGGAACACCAATAGATGACAGTTTAACACTTCCAACAGGTGTAGCATGTGTTAGAGGACTAGTTTCAGTCAAACCATAACCTTTTATGTAGGCAAAAACAAAACTAAACACAACGTTAAGCAACAGAGACGCATCCTACGAGGTGCGTCGTACCATATTCGTCCCGACAACCTGTGCAAACCTCCCAAGATACCTTAGTACAGCAGGACCTCCCTTTTGAGCGACACCTTCTCTTGCACGACACTTTTTGGACGAAATGGGCTTGTATCAAAAGTAAGGTGTAGCTCAAAGAGGTCCTACTGCATTGGCGGATCCAGGTGGGGGGGGCGCTGCTGGCGCGCGCCCCCTCCAACGGCCCAAAATTCTCTCATTTTCATAGGGATTTTGCGAAAAATATTAAAAGGCGCCCCCTCCAACACCTAAAGGCACCGGGGCGCCCCCTCCAACGAGAAATCCTGGATCCGCCCCTGTACTGTATCAGAAACGTGTCAGCTACCAGACACCAGGCTGAAACGCGCCCAGCACCCCTTTAAAGGCACAAATTCAGCATTTAAACAAAAATGCATTTTAAGCCCAACTTTTGGATCCGCCAAACATCACGATAAGGCCCTTTCAAAATCGTTTAGATTACATGGCTCTGACAGGATTTTCAAATTGGAGGCAGAATAAAACGGAATTTTGGGACCTAAAATAGACAAATATTCATAACTCAACTTCAGAATTTTTATTCCTTCAAATTATGGCAGAACTGATTGATGCAATAACATCAAAGTAATCCGAATAATTAAATAAAAAAAGCCTCATGCAAGTTAGGGACAAGGCACCATATACTTTCAAAGAGCATCTATTATCTACCTTCGTAACACAGTTTGGAATTGGAACCCCGATGGATGATAGTTTATCGGAACCGAGAACACCACAGTGAGTGAGTGGACTGGTCTCTGTCAAACCATATCCTAGTATTCGTGTACAGTAAGGCTATTTACATTGCTTACACGAGAATTAATGCTTGTAAAAAGTGTAATATTCTGCTTTTGAAAAGAATGCAAAAAAGCGCCGTCTTCGAAAGATAAAATAGTGAAAATGATGTGTGCTTTCTACTAATACTGCTACAATCTTTCGATTTGTTTCTTGAAGAACTGCTGCCCTTTGTTTATGACTTGGGATCATCACATTTTGAATATGAGGCATGACGTTGTGATGACTGCAGTCCTGCACTCTTGGTAGCACCTGAAGTCTCTGAACCCACACCAACACTTTCTCTTGTTCCATTTAAGCATACACAGTGCTAGAGTGTTAAGCGAGCAGCCCGCTATGCTTTTCACATAGTTTTGCAAGCAGTGGAGCGTAAATGCTAGTTTCGCTCGAATCTTGAGACAGAAGCCTCTATGATCGGCGCATATTATTCAGTTACAGAGTGCACAAAAAACCGAACTTCAAATTTTACTTCAAACTTCAAGCGTGAATCCAGTCATTTTTCTCAGGTAAATTCGCAAGTGAATAACAAAGAAAACAGACCTTGTCTGAATCTAAGAACAGGATTGTTCAGTCGTTCTATCACGGCATTCATCATTTCCTGTCCTACAGGCGCCGCTGCCGTAAAGAAGGTGTGCACAGAACTCAGGTTAAACTTGGACACAAGCTCGTGCTTAGCCAGGAATAACACTATGGGAGGTACAATATGTACAAATGTACCCTGAAATGAAATTCACTTGCATTATTTAAATTTACGGTTCTTCCCAGGTGAACGGAAAGCTTGCATCTTTGACGCAAAAAGGAAACTGAAGGAAAACGAAATTTGCATAAAGAACCTAACTCAATTGTTATTTGTTACCAGTTTACCTGGTGGTTCTGTAATGTTTCCAGGAATGTTGCAGGCTCAAATTTTGGTAACGTTATGATCTTTACGCCATGACGTAAACCTGCTAGTAACGTAATGACGCCTCCGTAAATGTGGAAAAATGGCAGAACACCTATGAGTGTGTCCACTTGTGTTTTGTAATCCATGACACTTGTAGATCTACAAAAGGGGTAAATAAAAATTTAAAAAAAACATTGTTCATACCACGGAGAATGATGAAATAAACGTTAATTTTTTTAATATTTTGACGACTGTCTAATTTATAGTGGACTGAAACATAAGGAACATATAGGAATTAAAAAAGAATACTTAAACACCAGAAACACACAATGTGGTGTACAGAAAACAAACTATCATTAGCAAATAACAATAAATATGTATAAATTACTACATCCGCTGTGTCATTTGTTTTTAAACTATCTTACAGAATCTGTTGAAGATTGGCCACTAGATTGTAGTGTGTCAGCATAACACCCTTCGGTAAACCAGTTGTTCCGGAACTGTAGGGCAACTGGGATAGGTCATCCTTGTCGTTGATATCAAGGGAGTTGGGGCAAAGTCCGCCGTCGTCTTCCATCATACTTCTGAATGGCTTACATTCTGCACTATGTCCGAATGTGACAACTCCCTGAAATGAAGAGCTGTTTCTTTAACTACTACAATCAGTAGACTTCAAATAACTGAAATGTGTAAAGTGCGAAATTAGAACGCGACATTTTTTGTACTTGTTGGATAATGTCACATTGTATAAATTTCTTCAGAAAAAAACCCACATTTTTAACAAAGAGTATGAAAGGTGCAATATATATTCTCCTGTGATGCAATAGCTGATCATAAGTGTAAAAGGACTAGAACAAGAGTTGCTAGACTTCGAATATAGTTTATTAACTCTGGTACAAAATACATGCAGTCTCGTCAAAGGTACAATTTGAACTGAATCTAAGATGGCTACTAATGATGCTATGATGCTACCGCATAACTCTAATTAACCAATAGGATAGTCTCTAGACTGTCACGTGATGTGCAGGCACTACTGCAGGCGGGAACGCCTGTGCTGCCTCTGGTGGAACTCTGCCTGCAGTCTACGCACTCTGGCGGATACTCTAACCGAAGTCTCCCTTACTGACAATGCCTGGAGTAACAGTATTATCTCCCGGTGGGAAAGTGAACCACTATGGTATAGAAGTCGTCAGCAGACTGACCTGGCAGGGATGGGAGCCAGGCAAAGAATATACCAAAAACATAGTTCTGAAGAATATACGAGTCAAAACACAGAAACTTAAATACAAGTAAGTAAAGACATGTCAGTCACTGGTTAAATGATTTCCATCACTACTTCATTACATGTTATGGATAAGTAGTATACATACACCTATACAAAACGGCATATAAGTGTATTGCCTATGTGACTGCTTGATGAGCTAACTTTGTCAATAACTAAATTGTTTATGTTTCAACCGTGAGAGATTGTACAAGGTATTAAAATATCACAACGGTGAGTAATTTGTTGTTTCAGGTCACCAACCAGCAGATTTTTTAACACTCTGTATCCGCAGCCCATTGTGTTGAGTGCTGGCACATCATTTACATTGCCAGTTACATTTAGACCCTTGGAGAAAACCGTCTACAGCGATGTTCTTGAATTTACAACAAATGTAAGTATTGGTAACCATTGGTTAGAACCTAAAGGAGTAAAATTACATTTGAGGGGTTTTTTGCAGGAAGACTTCATACTCAATAGGTTTGGATATGGCATACCTTTGTGTTGTCTTTAGAAACTTCATTAAAATGTATTCTGATACTGCTTTTACAGGAAGGTGCTTTCACAATTCCAATTGAGGCTGTGTTACCGGAATTTAACATTGAAGTTCCAAACCATATTCACTTCAACATGTGTGCAGCCGCTGACGCTGTTCAACTTACATTCGACATAAAGAATTGCAGGTATAAATAGGTGTAAATACTGTCCATTCACAATAATTCGCAAAAGTTCTGGTTTTCCAGAAAAGTGTAATAGATAGGGTAATCAGTCAGGAATATTCATATTCAGACTTTGGTCCGTGTTTTCATTCTCATATTTGCCATTTCAGTGAACTTCACACAGCGTTCACAGTCGAATGTCAAGAACCATTCACAGTTGAACCATCAGAAGGAGTTTTAAAACCGTATGGAACAGCCACCTTGACTAGTACATTCAAACCTACACAGGCAGCGGTGTATGAGGCCTGTTGTGTTATAAAATATGGCACAGATCTAGGCTTTGCCAAATCAACTAAATTTGAAGGAATAGGTTTGTCTATATCAGATATATTTTCACTGCGTAACCTCGTAATTTTACACATTTGAAGATTTCTGCATGTGTTGCAAATTGAACTTGAAATACGGCCAGAATTATTTTACAGTGTAAAAAACAGGGAATTAACCATTGAATATTGCAGATACAGAGCCGCATGTACTGGTATATGAGATATTATTTCTTTGTGTAGGAAAATACCCACATTTGCTTGTGTCAACGGGAGGTCGACCGGTGAGCCCTGGTAACGATGGACCTCTGGAAACGGTCCTGTGCTTTGGTGAAGTATCTATCAATCATACTGTAGAAAAATGGATCGAACTGAAAAACCAGTCACCCGTAAGTTGTCGCAAATATTGTCCAACATCTTTAACATTCCAACTCAAGTTACAAGTTTTAGATTTTGTTTGCTGCTAACTTTGTATTTACAATGTAACTTTGCCATTTACTGTTTCAGGTGAATGCACCATTTCACATAGAACAACTGCCAGGTGGAAACAAAATAGATACAGTATTTCAATGTACACAACGACAGGGGGTTGTGGCACCTCTCAGCACGCTAAGAATACCGGTAAAGAGATAAATCGTTTAGGAACTTTCACTTTCTATTTCGCTGGAATATATTTCAAATATTGACATCAAGTTTAATTTTAAGTTTTGCTCTGAGGCAAATGTTTTTTCATTTATTTTCAATTTAAGACACCTCCAACCGAACCGAAAAAGCCTATTTCATTATCTTGTTTTTAGATCACGTTTTGTCCAAACATCCTAGACTACAAGAGTATAGACTATTTCCATGTGGTAACTATTGGTAACATCAGTAAAACAGTGGTCAAATGCACGGGCTCATCCATAGGTAAGATGGGGTCTGGAAAGGGTCTTCAAATATTTTCACTGTCAGTTGTAAATTTAAGAGTTAAAATACGAATAGCAAACGAAACATTTTTGACATGGTAATCAGACTGCAAGAGTATAACAGTGCAACAGGATGGATACTGGCACACCTACAGTGGTTCATTTTGCCCTATTTTGAACAAAATACATTAACTGAAATATCAGTAATTGTATCAGTTAATGGGATGCCGAAAATTTTTTTGAATCGGTTAACGGAAATATGACCAAGCCAACGTCATTTTGTTCCAGGTCCAAGAGTTTACCTGAGTGAGATGAAAATAAACTTTTCACAAGTTGACCTCGGTTACAGTGTAAACAAAACACTGGAAGTCGTGAATGATTCAGATGTGGAGGCTTCATATCAGGTATGTGAAAAAAATCTCTTTTTAGTTTTTTGGCTCATTTGGCATATATGCCAAAGAGCCTATAGAATCATGATTTGTCCGTCGTCATTGTCGTTGTTGTCATCGTCGTCATCATCTGTGCACACTCACCCTGAGCACACTATTGATCATAGAGACTTCAAGAAATTTTGGGCTGTAGGGGGGGGGGGCGCCTCCCACGCCCCGCCTAGATCCGCCCTTGATAAATAACTTGATAGCAACAGTATGGTACTATGTTCGGTTTAAAACGCAAAAAAAATTATACAAAAAGATGAGTATATTTTACTGTAAGCATTAATCGTCAGTATACAACATTTTATCTCACAAAAACAATAAATACACGAAAGTACTTGACAAAAATCGCAACAAATTGCATTTATACATCTTACTATTATTTTACAAAATTGCATTCATTTTCTTTATATTTACACACCTGTACTATTAATTTTCGTTAAACAAGGGGTTTTATCTTTTCCATAACAACAGTGTCGTCAGGGCAGTACAGAGCCAGATCAGTTTATTTATGTGTATAAAAGAGGCTAAACTTTTTTCGAATTCGGTTTCTTGTTCCTCCGGACAGTTAGGCCCCTGGCATTCTGATGTGGCTGTAAAGCGAACGGTAGAAATTAGTTGTTTTAGTATTAGTTGTTTTCACCAAAGTAGACTATAACACAAGAAATGAAGCACGATCAAAACATAATGAAAATTATTTCCGAGTATCGTTATGCAAAGCCCATATACCGTATTTATTTCAACAGAAGCACCCGGTGTTAAGACCGATTTTTGAAGGGGTGCCTCGTTTTAAAATTCAAAGGATCAATTCTGCATGTTAAGGGGACTTAGATAGTGACCCAATCAGTCGAGGCCATAAAATTTCTAAAACAATTATTTCACCCGGATGTTTCATACAAGACATATACATGTGGCAAAATGTAACTTGCAACAAATAGGTGCAGCGTTGGAAAAAAACTATTGAATTTATTTCCTTCAAAAAAACAGGAGATGCTTCACTTCGAACAAATACGGTACGGTACATACAGCAGAGTTAAAATGATTGCGTGAATTTTATTTTATTTTGCTTCATCTAAATAGGAACTTACCAAACACATTGACAGTGGCTTGCCCTGTACCGTGCGGGTTAGAACCTTCACAGATGTAGTCGCCGTAATCATTAGCTTGAACCGATCTTATCACCATTTGAAACCATCTCTCCTGAAACGAGAAATGCCAGATATCAGTGAATGTCAGTTAAACGGAAATTACATGTACACGATAACATTTGTTTCTTTAGCATAAAGTGTCTTGGGATTGTCTTACTTCATTGATATTAGTCTATCCTCTTTACTTACATGAGTATGTAGTATATTAGCATGATTCAGTAAGATGTTAATTGTGTGTTTGTCATCGTTTTTAATTTCTTGCAAATTGCCACCACTTTCTACTTTCAACCATTTAAGGGTAGGTTCTGGCCAACCTGAGGGGAAGAAAGTACATGCACATGTATAAAAATTACTCATTCTCACAATAGTTTGTGCTTAACATTCAATTCTTTACCGTTCATGAAAATAAAAACGAAGGCACGTAATTGGTTGTTATCAAGGTGGAGTGTACGAGCAACAATTTACCTGCCACTGTGCATTCAATAGTAATGTCAAACATTCTGTTTTCGGCCTGCCCGTAAGAACTTTGCACAGCCCTGTAAAAGAGAATGTGTTATGAGCTGTTGTTCACAGTTCTCTAACATGGGAGGAAAAATTCTGCTACTGTAGTGTCTTTCGACTAGGCTACCCCATTGGCAACATGGCAGTCTCCCGGATATCTAATAATTTATCACTATTCAAAGGAACTATTTTGCATTGCATTAATGTGCTCATTATCTCAAAGCTCTTACCGAGATACAGGTTTAAATTCAACGTAAACGGTGACATCATAGAAGTCCGGTGGTCTCACAGCATTGTCTGCCAGGCACCTGTAAATGCCTCTGTCTTCAGGTAGAGCACTCTGGATGTCTAGAGTTTTGTTTGCCACTCGTAACTTCCCATTAGGTAACACGTCACCACTTACTCGAACCTGCAAAATGTGACAGAAAAGCAATAAAGTTTGTGGTATTTAATTTCAGTGAAATGAGAAGTTGGCGTATTGGTTGCCCATTCATGTTTGTTGATGTGTATTGCATGGAAAGTTTACAATTTAGGTTATCTTGATCCAACCACTGCCTCATAGTCAATGTAATTCCCTAAATTGAAAAAAGACCTTTACCCAGGTAATGTTAGGTGATGGGTATCCGTCTGCGTCACAGTGAAGCTTAATGTCATCGCCCTCCTTAAGTGAAACCGTGTGAGATGTCCGAGCTTGCATTATGGATGGAGGAACTAAAACCGAAATTAAAAAGTTCTGTAATTTGTCGAAGTGTTACGTGGGAAAATGCACCGTATTTCGAGAGGACACATCAACTGTTGCGCAACAGAAAACTCAAAATTTTTGTGAATTTATTGAATGCTACCCTGCAGTGATATGCATTCAATAGATTTTTCCTACATTGTCCAAAAGTGTATACTTGAAACATTTTAGAACAGAAAGATGAAGTATAACACCACATAGTGGAATTTAAATGTTCCAATTTAAAATTGGTTAATCACATGTTCGGAATGGTTACTTACCGAGAACGATCATTTCTCCGTCCTTAGATGGAGATGTTTCCAAGCTTCCTCTGTACAGGATCTGGCAAGTGTATAAACCAGCATCCATTCTCTCCAGTCTGTTGATTATCTGGCAAAATCAATAACCGCATTTTTTATTTTTTACTTTTTTATTATTTGTGTTAGTGTCTGGAACTATTGGTGCCCTGTATTGAACATAAAATGACTGCTGGTTTTTAAAATAAAGTCAGTCTGTCGACCGAGTGCATTACTTGGAGGCTTGGATGAAATGATCCTCAAAATTGTATTAACTTGCGGTGGTCGCAATTTAGCTTATTGTAAGCTTGTTCCGGAATATTAGAAATAATAATAAAAGCA
>JBCAUI010515047.1:0-12269 GCA_038406195.1 Haplosyllis anthogorgicola | reverse complement strand
TGAAACTTGGTAGTGGGATAGATTAGGATCTAAGAAGCACTAGTGCATAGGTTCCATTCAATTACGATGCATTTTTATCCTGTTTTGGACCATTTCTGAACTCATTTCCTAAAATATATTCCATAATGCACTTTGTCTCACAAAACGTGGCATAATATACATTCAGATCAATTTTCCATGATGTCTACTTATGCAATATTACTCTTCAAAGTTTGGATGTATTCATTTTATGGGCGATATTTGTGGATTTAAATTTGAACTAATTCCTCATAGAACAGTCACTCTGTATGACAATAATTAGCATCACATACAAGCAGTCTAAGTCTCCATGATGTAGAAAATTTTTGCTGCAGCAATGTAGTAGTCATTATTTGTGGACACAAATTTGAAATGAAAAAAGCACAGTTTTCCTGTTAGGTATAAAAGTAGTAAGAAGTAATTAAGGGGGGTGTATCTGCACTTTGCACTGAACAACCTCTGATTTTGGGGGGTCCATCTGCACTTGGACCTGATGCCACCTCAGCTGGGGGGGGGTCCATATGCCTAGTTTTGACTCAATAGCAAAACCACCTTGCTGTTCACAGTAGTCTATCAACACAAAGCGTGATAGACTAACAAGAGAATTCTTTCCCTGGCGGGAAAAGTAGTCTATCGCGCCACGCCAGCGTGAACCCTTACGGGTGGTCTTCACCTGCTTTTGAGCTCGTAGATGAATTTGCTTACCGATCAACTAAAGTCTATCGATGCATGCGCGATAGACTAATAAGTTGTAAGAGTGAAAAAAACACAATATATTTTGTAGGTTCAATTTGATGGATTTGTGACTGTAATATTCATATCTGTGTGGTCTTACCTGTTCGTGGTGCTTGAGGTGACTGAGTTTGGTGAAGGATTTCTCACAGAGCGGACACGGGAACGGATGACTATCGCTCACGCCGACGACATACGGCAACTCGTCGACAGGGATCTCCAGGGTAGCGGGTGAGACCGGGGCGTCGGGAAACACAGGGGGCGAGGAAGTGCCGATCCCAGGCGATGAAGTACCGCCCGCGCTGCAGCCCAGATCGCTAGAGAACGGGCTGGAGGATCGCGAGGCCGGGGTAGGGCTCATCTTACCCGATGCCAATCTCCATGATAATTCTAAACCTGTAAGCACACAAGAATAATGACGATTAAAGAACTGACCGTTTGGCGAATAAGCTGATTGAATTTCTAAGAGTACGTACACCTGTATTATTCAATGTCTTGTCGCAAAACCTATTCACCTAACATTGGTGACTCGAACTGAAAATTCAAATTGAAAAATAATGCAAATTACAATTCGGTTTTGGATATTCGGGACAACATTGAGGCTATTTTCGCTTTCACAGTTTTCAAAATTCGAAAAAATCCAGATACTCTTCGGATATCAACTGGATTAAGGTGATGCAATGATGGAATTTCATGGTCTGCTTTACGCTTCTATCAGTGGCACAGCGTTAAATTCTCTTGTTCTAAACTGTTGCCAAACTGACAGAAATCTCAGTTATATATCACATCCAACCAAACTCTTAATTATGTTGCATCAGTCAATTAATTAGGACAAAATCACTAACTTTTGCCAGTTCACTAATTTTGACCACGTATGATGACAACTAGATTACAAAAAGGCCCAGACAAGTTTCAAATAAAAGGAGCATTGTGTAGTGATTAGCGCTTAAGCTGCTCAAGAAGCTGTCATCCTTAAAAGGTCGTATTGTAAAACAGCTTTAATAGAAATCCTCTACAATAGCAACTCGTGGGGACAGCAGACTAAAGGGTGCAATAGGGGTGGGCTTCGCACAAAGCCCCCCTCCCCTACACCCCGCACAGGAGACATCCACGAACACAGACAGCTGCCACGGAACATTAAGCCCGTAGAGACACCGACCCATAACAGCTTCAAAAAAGATTCAATGAAATTTTCATTCCGGGCGTAGTTCGTTATTAACCCCTCGGGCACCTTTTATACATTTTGATGTAAGATTTATGGGTGCGCTGTATAACCGCATTGTCAGTAGGCTTTAGTGGCCGACAAGGAGTGAGTGGGGTCGACGGGCCATTTGAACCACAAGACCGCGGCAAGAAAGCCATCCCGGGGACCCTGTTTTGTATTCATCGCTCGATGCTATCAAATTGCTATTTCTTCCATTACACCCAAATTTAATCCCAATACTTTGCCAGATTAAGCCGTGGTTGGGTTGGATGTGGTGGTGGTGGTGTCTGAAGGCCCCTCACCCTCTCACACTCCCCGCCTTGCCCTGGCCTTGCCTTGCGGTGTGTATGTGCTGACAGGCCCCCAGCCCCTCTGTCAGCCCTCGGACCCCTAGTCCCCTACGACTCTCAGGTCTATTATGTTAAATTACCACAAATCAGACTGACGGTGGTCACTGCATTTTGATGCGGTTGAGAGTTTGGTGAGGGTGAGGGGGAGGCACGGCCAGGCGGGGAGGGACGGGGGAGGGAGGGACGGGAGATGGGGTGATCCCGACCGGATTATCTCAGATTTGAAGCGGACCTGTTGGTCGTTCAGTGTCGCTCACGAGGCTTTAATCGCGCAGAAATTTCATCGACTGTTACCAACTCATAAGAGTAACTTAAAATGACGGGACCAGACAATCAATTACAACTGGCTTCAAATGTTTTCTTCAAAACTGTAGCATAATGTAGCCTCTCCTCATTTCCGGTCAAATTTAATGGGAAGAATAGGTAACCTTAAATGAGGAGTTTTAGCCAAATTCAATGGGCAGGTGACCGTAAATGAGGAGTTTTACTGAATAAAATTAGGTGAATGTGTGTTACGAATGTACAAGAATCAGACAACACTTAATTTATACTGAAAACATGTCCCATTGTACTTTATCAAATCTAATTCAATGGGACGATACCAAGGTACCATAGAAATTTGTGTGGAAATTATCATTGTGCGAAAAATGAGATTAAAGTCCCAAATATGAACAGAATCTGTACGAGTTAATAGACAATACTACAGTCATCGAGTAACTATTACGAAAATGGATAACCACTTAGGTTCCATGGCCATCTCTGTTTGGTAACTTCCAGTATCACCATTTTCGAATGTACTTGAGGTGTTAAGGTGATTCTCTTATCAGCTACACGGTATATATGTGTCCACCTTTGTATGAGTACTTGTGTGTCCAACAGTTTGTCGTTTCTCTTGTACCTTTATGGATACATTCATGTATCCTATTACACATTCGTACATACGGGGCGCTCTGTTTATGTTCCTTTCGGCCCTCGAATTGCTGGATCTACCAAGAGGTTAACAGCAGCACCTGGTACCAGTTCCAAGACAACGGACTCCCATCCATCCCCCTGTACCTACCACCCCCTCCCCTGTACCTACCACCGTCATCACCGCCCATGGGGACCACCACAGAAAACTTTCCTACTTTACCAACCGGCCAACCAGCGCGCAACAAAAACTAATTCCTCGCTGAGAAAGTTTTCTCGGGCGCAAAAAGGGAATGAAGTAATTTAGCAATTCACCGAGGTCTTTTACAAGTTTCAATTAAAGAGGCGTAGCTTTTAAGGAAGATTCATGCCGGCAGGACCCTGTGTGTTTCGGCTGTATTTTGATTGCATCAGGGACAGCCATCAACATAATGGTCCCTTGCGAACCAAGTCCAATCAACTCCGCAGCCCTGCTCGAGCCATTACTGAACAATTGGTCAAGTAAACAATAGGCCCTTGATGAGGGTTTGGGGAGATGGAAAAAGGGGGTGGTGGTGCAGCGGCCGAAAGGGTTACGTATGCGGCGGGAGAAAGGGGTCAGGGTCGGGGGCCAGGCACCTTGGGGGTCAAGCCCTGCACTTACCTCGGCCGATAACCCGAGCAGTAGCGGGTGTCAGCGGCCTGATAGAGTCGCTGTCCCCCGGGTCCTGCCGACCCACCACACCTACATTAACCAAGACCAATAACTGTCGGTAATAATGATGAAATATTCTCCCCGCTACGTATACACATAGGCCTACCGTCTATTACCCGGGTCCCCCGGAGCACCCGAACCCACCAAGAAAAAATCCTATTTGTCTAGAACCTAATAAAATTGTCTGATGCACAATTATTGCAGCACAGCTGGGAAGCTATTAGGAAAGGCTGCTTTTAGGGACACTGGGGTCCTGGCCAGGGGTCCAAAGGGGGTGCATTGTTTTCCGAGGAAATCAACTTACAGGCCGCATGCAGCAAACAACTTTCCCACTTTTCGCCTGACTTTTTTCTCAGATTATCTCGAGTTTATTTCCATCCCCACTTTTTGTTTTGTTGCCCAGCTTTCCTGTCCTTCCACCTGTCATGGGGATTGAGCGAGTGACTTGTCCGGTACATCAGGCTCTTATCTCTTAACTCGCAGTGTTCCTATTATGGCATTTAACACTTCAGCGCGGACCCCAGGCCAACCCAACCCCCATCACCTTCCTGTAGACTGATTCCCCGCCGCATTGCCCCCTGCTTACAGTTACCTGTAGCCTGCTTCACCAGTCTAAAACCCACTCAGAAGCATCAGAAATACTTCTGATAACAGTGGTAGATCCAGTTTGACGTAACTTCAGATGTTTTAAATTCCGTTTATCTAACTGTGACATGTTACAGCAATGGCTACAGTTTGCTGGTTAGCAATTATACCAGGTAAGATGTGAATACATATTTGGGCTTTTCTTAACATCTGTATGAGAGAAAGAGAGAGAGAGAGAGAGACAGACAGACAGACAGACAGACAGACAGACAGACAGACACACACACACACACACACACACACACAGACGAGAGAGTTATTTCTGCTAGACACTAGAAAATAACACGCTCGTATTGACAAATGCGCATGTGCCGTCACTGCCGTGCCGTAGCTGCCGTACTCCAGCACAACATATGCAGAAAAAATATCCTCACATAACATACTTAGAGCCGGCATTAAAACAACTGACCATTTGTGTGGTACACAATTATACGTTGTAATCACAGCTATATACGAAACAGTATAAAAAGGCTGACTTTTAAACAACAGGCGATGATTAAATTATCTGGATCTGCACGGAGGTTCTTATCTGCTCTGGACCACCCAGACCTCCCGTTACCTCTTACATTTTTAAAACAAAAGCCTTTTTATTACCTCCCTCTCCCCTCTCCCATCCCCCGGACTCCCTGTCAGGATGAAACGTGTTTTAACCTGGCGTATTTTAACCCCTCAGGCTTTGACCCTATTACTGTTAAAGATCTATGTAATTTTTCTCCATATAAGCACATTGGCCGTGTTGGGCCTCTTGGGATCCGAGATGGAGAGGTGGGGAAAAGTTTCTGTAAGGCCAAGATTATTTAATCATTGGATTACATTACCCGTACATAAGAGAATGAGACAATGGGGGAAAACTGGATCAGAAGTTAACAATTCAGCTTTCTTTTGACAAGCTATCACTATGCAAGTGTAAACATGTAACATGTATGGTAAACTTGTAAAATACAACCTTTGTAATAGCTACCAGTATTCATTTTGGAAACACAAACAAACACTTTGCTTTACTCGAATAAAAGACACAGCACGAATGTCTACTATTAAGGCAGTGAAACGATACACCGAAATGGCCACTCTGGTACACCTTTTAATACTAATTAGTATTTGGTACAACTATCAAACTCTGCATCTGTTTTTCTATTAAATTAAGTATTTTAACTTATCCAACAAATTAACACATTTCATACACTATTGGTTAAATGTAGTGTAACTGTTATTTTAAGAAATGTAAAATGTAATATCCTTAGATGTAATATTTTTCAAGCATCTTACCAGTGAAAAATTTTATTGTATTGATGGGTGAGATCAATTTAACGTATGAAACTCACCAGATGTGACTACAGTTTTGTTAAAAATTGGAAATACGTCACAACTGCCAATTGTACGCCATTTACAAGCATCTTAAACAGCGTACCGTTTCCCTACCCTGACTATTCTCGAAATGAAATTAAACACGTGCCTAAAATCACTTTTCTACTGTTTACTGACAGCAACAGCTTGTTGAAAACTTTACTCATCACAAATCACAAAAATAGGTCCAGATGGACCTGAGCTCATTTGGCATTATCAAAAAACTAAGACAATCTTAGTCACAATATAAAATGAACACAAATAAAGTGTTTTGGATGAAATCTCCAATATGTGATATATGAAAAACACAAATATGGCTGCCAAACTGGAAATATATGTGGCATCAACATACTTTTTATAAGAAATGAAGAGGGTACATAGGTGCATATGACTGTCAAATATGAAGTTTGTTCCATCAAATGCATGTCCAGGCAAAAGGATCAAAGAAAAATACAAATATGGCTGCCAATTTGAGAATATTGGTCACAGCAACATAATATTTGCTGGGCATTCATTGGGGGCATAGTTGCATACGTGTGTAAGATATGAAGTCTTTATGATCAATAGTGTGCTCAGGGTGAGTGTGCATAAACGCTGACGACGACAACAATAATGGGCAAATGATGATTCTGTAGGCTCTTTGGCATATATGCCAAATGAGCCAAAAAAGTTGGAACCATGGTCCATTTGTGATTACTCCTGTTTCGAACTTAATATGACCTTTAAAGCCACGATGGATCTCACGCCTGCACTCTTTTTTGCTTGCGTGGGGTGATCCCGAGGGTCACATCTGGTTGACACCTACCTTTTCCACAAATAGGTGTACACTTTACTAGTCCAAACCTTAGTCCAGACTGTCAACTTACGGGCCTTGTATTTCGGAGAGTGCGGGACTAAAAACGAGAATCTCCGGTATCTGCATGGGGTCTCAATATTTCATACTCAAATTATCAAAGCCAAATAAATATTAATTAAGGCAAGAACAAAATATTTCATTAATAAAGTAACATAAGAAAACTACGGGGTTTTTTTATTGCGGTTTTTCCTCCCCCTTTCATAATTTAGCAGAATATTGCAAACTTCCCGCTGACAAGGTAACATTTAACGCGTAATATGAGACCAGCATCGTGGTTAATTATTAACATAATACGGCTCAGTATTTGTCCTTGACGTTGTTCAAAGTTTTATAACACGAAAACCGGATTTGTTGTTCAACATTTTTGCTGGATTTCCTTCTTTCTTGCGAACTGAGGTCCACTTGGGATCAAATACATTTTTGTGGCCACTGGTACCCCTCGTTCAGACTTCCGGTCACTAAGCCCATGGATTTTACGGCCAGGGCGGATCTGCTTATGTTACTTCTAATTTGCACCTGCTTTCTGCTCAATAGTACACTGTATATTGGTTTTAGCAAGCAGACAGCTGCGATCCTCACATGTAGTTTCAAACACAGGTGAATGGGCTCCTTCAGATGTCGACATAGACACTTCCCGAGACCAAAATTTCCTGACTTTTCCCTGAATTGAAGGACTTTTCCCTGACCAGTGACCATACGTGACCACCGCACCGCACACAGGCAAGAAAGAGTGCAGGTGTATATATATGTGTATATAGGTGTATGTATATATATATATATATACAGACGTGACAGTTGACGATCATTTGGTCAGTGGCCGACTCTTATTTTTTATATACTTGTTTTTATATATATTTTATATAACGTAACATTTTATATATGTTTTATATAACGTAACTTCTACGTCGTAGCTAGATTTCCATGCTACCAACAGATTCTCATAATTGTACTTTTTTCCGAAAGAAGAAACAAAATATCAACACGACAGTTCCGTCTGAGTGTTCATCAGTAGAACAAAGCGTCCCGTCCAGGCGTCTTTTTTACGCCAAATAAGTAACGCATCTTGACATTTACCTGTCCTGCTGTGTTAACGTCCAAGTCTCATACATAGATATTAATAATAAGAGTCGGCCACTGACCAAATGATCGTCAACTGTCACGTCTTTGGTCAACAATTTTCTTTTGGACCCCAATGCCCGATAGAAGGGATTTTGGCTCTCTGTATCGACGGAAGGATTTGTGGTTTTCTCCTCCTGTTATGTAATAGCAACCTGAACTTCAGGGGGTCACTTTGGTGTAAAGCCACCCAGTGGGGAGGTTTAAACAGTTCGTCCTTTAACAGTTGGTAAAACAATATGGCATGATGCTTTGTGCAGGGACAGGTCATCTCTCTCGTTCAGAATATTGTGGGAGGTGACACTGTAATAAACGGTCCTTGTTTTCCGTATCAATGTACCGCGGCTCACATCTTAGTTGACATATTTTATCCTTCAATTTGTTACCGTAAAGAAACCTTTCGTGCAAACAGTTACTTATTAAGTTATCTGCAATGTGACAAGACACTCTCCAGTGTTCAATCCGTCAATATGCATGAAAATACTACTCGATATATTCGACTATTCGGCTTCGTGCTGCAACCTCTAGTCTTATTGCATATCTCCGTATATTCCCTAACAATAGTGACATTTGCAGACACCCCCAACATTCCATGAGTCTGCTTCGTTCATGAATAGAAACCAACTTCTATTACGCCTCTTTGGGTTTTATTACTTGTGACGGAAGGTAATGATTTTCGTGCTGTTTGTCTGTGTGTCTCCGTCCGTCTGTATGTCTGTCCGTGTGTCCATGCCATAACTCTCGGAGCAGGCCTCGACCTTAACGTCCGTCTTTTCGCCAAAAGGTGATAGGTCAACTTTAAGTATGATCTTCAATGTGTCAGTATGTGGAGCATAACAAGAGTTGCGTTCAAGGCCAAAATATAGATCAAAGTCACTTAGCCTTTCACTGAAATTACTCTCAAGGTAAAAATAAATGCCGGAATTTCTTCCAAAATATCTGCAAAAATATCAATCCAAAGATAAGCGAAGAGGAAATCTTATAAACGTGTTTCATCTTGTAAACAAATTAACCACTTAATTGAGGGGGCGGCGCTTGCGTCAAGTCTTGTTTTGCAATTTAAGATTAGATGCAATGTGTGTGCGTGTGCGTGTGTGTCCGTGTGCGTGTTTTTCTGCGAGTCTGCACTTGTGTGTCATCATTTCCAGGCCTTGACCTTAACGTCTGTCTTTCCGACAAAACAGACTTTTTTTATTGAAACTACACAGATTGGCTGACGTAAATGAGTAAATTTGGGCAACAATGAAATCTTGTCAAAAATCTTGTCGAAAAATTTTGCTAATTCTAAGGCCTAATTTTCTTCACAATTTTTGTTCCTTAAACACAAATGAAGATTTTGTCATGAATTGATACCGTAGATGCATTAACAATCAGTCTTTCTCTTTCATATTATATTTTATGTAGGTCTGAGATTTGATACACGATACAATTGGCATTATGACAGTAAAGTAAGTAAATGGATCAAATTAGAACATGACATTAAAAGCCACCCATTCATCTCCGCTTCAAAGGATTGTATTTTAGTGTGATTTTCCCACCTTATAAATTGTGCGGCATTGACAGCGATATGCGGGATCAGTTTCGTAATCACACGGGGCGCATTTCACAAAAGGCACTTAAACAAAGATGGGTACATTTCACAAAAGACACTTTATCCACACTGGGTTCATTTCACAAAAGACACTTAATCAACACGGGCTTCATTTCACAAAGCGCACTTAATCAACACGGGCTTCATTTCACAAAAGACACTTAATCAACACGGGCTTCATTTCACAAAAGACACTTAATCAACACGGGCTTCATTTCGCAAAACACTTAATCAACACGGGGTGCATTTCACAAAGTTCAGAGTATCGAATTACACCTACAGGATACATGGACGGAACATCGTTTATCGCGGACTTTGATGATATACCGTATTTATTCGAATAGAAGCACTTGGTGCTAAGACCAACATGTATAATCGATTCTGGACATGAAGAGGACTAAGTTTATGAACCAATTCGTCCAGGGCATGAAACACTCTGACATTTTTGTCACATTCATAGCATATGACAAAATGTAACTGTCAATAAATATCCAAGTTGGAAAAAAATATTTAGTTTATTTCCTTTCATAGACGGGGGTGCTTTTATTTGAGTAATTACGGTACATGTTCCATGATAATTTGTTCTCATTAAATAATTATCAATAAATTTTAGAGTTTCAGAAATTCAATAACATTTAGGCAAGACATTTTTGTCGTATTACATTTTAATTGAAAGAAAATTTTGAAAGCAGTGATCGGGAAAGTGCAACTTTGCCACTTATTATATCTTAAGGAATTGGAAATGTTTGATAAGGTGACCAAAGGATTTCTGCCATTTGGCCTATGAATCAGTTACTTTTACAATTCGAGATATTTGATTGCGGCGGAAACGTACAGTCGTCCCCGCTTATATCGATACAATCTCTTTCAGTCAGTCAAATTAAAATAAGTTGATATTCGTTCTGCTTTTATCGATATCCCGCTTTATCGATACAATTTTATGTCGCCAAATTTATCGATATAACCGGGGACCACTGTAATCCAACAAATAAAACAGTCTGGCCTTACCGACATACGCTACACGTATTTATGCGTTCTGTCCTCTGTTAATATTTGCGCACTTAAAGCCCATGATTCCCCATACGAATTTATCTGTAACCGATCTGACTTGGGAATTTAAAATTTTTCATTTCTTTTAGATTTAACTTACACCGCACTTTAAACCTTGACATAAACTGAGGTTGCACTGAAAAAAATCTCTTTATTTATTTATTTTTGAAAAGTTTTTGATGGCAACTGCTACAGTCTCAAATCTAGGACCAGCACCAGCACAGTGTTGGGCCACTGGTACCCCTGTTTCAGACTTTGACCCCGCCCACGGGTTTCAAAGCAGGGTTGTTTTGAGTCACCTCTGAGTGCCACACCTGTCAATTTGGCTAGCCTGGCTGAAACATTTTCTTACATGCATCAGTCAGGAGTCTAACTGCCGACACAGTGATGAGCTGCTCAGTGAGTCCAGTGTGCTGCCAACCGAGCTTGAGTTTCGGCTTTAGAAACATTTTCTTCTATTTTACAACAGTTTGCTACTTTATAAAACAAAACGGCCTTTTGTCCTCCACACCTAAATTTTGGGAGACATTTTCAACACAAGATGGGAAATCATAATGCCGGGGATATTACGGGCTACGCATACAAGCTCCGCTCCTAACACCCCAGTTACCAGCCGCACTTACGTAAGCAGGGCAGTGGAGCCCTGGACACCACAGAGGTAACACCTACTAAGCAGTACGTAGCAGGCCAGAGAGCCAATAACACGCAACCCAGGCTTAGCTACTTACCACGATAACAAGCTATTCAAATCTGTGAAATTTGAAAGTGAATATCATCGATATTAAAAGGTTACAAACTTGAAAACAATATTTGATAAAAATATTTGGGGACCATATGGGACCCCCTGTGGTCATTTCTGCGGAGGGGCACATTTCTGTAATTTTTATGCGTCAAACCGGCTTACCTGCACTGTAGCGGTTATTTGTAGAGTTGTCGCGACTAGTCAAAATAGTCAATTAGTCGAATTTGAAACACTAGTTGATAAATTATACTGGTAGTTGACTTCTTGTTGCACATCGATACTTTGAATTTAATGCATGCCAGAATTTTCTTAAGGAACTTACATGTGTTTATCTGTTTTTATGTAAGCTTTGAGTGAGATCAAAGAACTAAAATGATGCAGTGATGTAATGTAATTTGTACAATGTCATCTAACAATGTTTATAATGTAGATAATTATTGATAGATTTGACCAGTCAATCATCGTCCACTGATGGTGCTTAAATAGTCGACGATTGAATTGTACTTGTCGCGACAATATTTGCTATTCAGTTATTTGGCTATCTCAGGCCCAGGGTCCACCATCATCCCTTTTAAACGAAACCTACATTTTGTAAATCCAGCCAGTTTTATGTAATTCAAATGATTTCGAATAAAGGCCTTAAAACAACAGAGGAGAAATGAGAAAGCAGCACATTACGATTTATAAAGCGGCCCTCATCCATTAATAAATATCCCACTTGACTTTTTGTACTAATTGATACGAATGCGTTTCTATATTCTATGTGCACCGAGGTAAAGTATTTAAATCTGTTACTTTGTAAATGTGAAAACTGATAAGTACAAAACGGATGTGATTATTTTAGTGTCTTCTTTGTCTTTGACTTAGTGTCTTATCCTTTTTCACATTTTTTATTAGTTGTGTAGCAGATCTCCATATTTCTGTGTTCGCCCGACGATTAGCGACGATAAGTTGCGGAAAAGGCTTTGAAGCACTGGGCGGATAACTATTTTGAGTACTGTGGATTTCACACTGAGAT
>JBCAUI010515036.1:0-12269 GCA_038406195.1 Haplosyllis anthogorgicola | reverse complement strand
CAAATATGTATGGATTTCCTTCAAACGTTCAGAACAGACTGTTCTTTTGTCCAGACGATTCTAACGAGGGGTCACAATCCCATACTTCCATTGACGAGGACAAGGTATGGGGATGGACCATGCGTGATAGACATTTTACCCAGCCTACCCGGGTAATTCCTCTTGTTTGGTTTTGTGATGGAGGTGAAAACACGTTGCAGGCTTCTGAGTTCTCTTTTGCTTCTCAATAATGGATGAGATGGATGTTGACTAGCAGAGCATGAAGATTCCTATGCATCATAGTTGAGCTCTGTACCAGGCTGTCAAGTGGTGGTTTTGGTGCAGAATGAAAGCAGCAAAATGTAGACATGATATATTTCATGAGCGCGGACATATGTGTAACCCACTGGCTTGAGAAGCTGAAAGTTTACTTTTACACAGCTGACCATAGAAACTGTGCTAATGAATTATTACATAAATATAGCATAATATTTACATTTACATAATATAGTGGCATACAGTGTCTACCAAATTATATAAATTTTGGAATGTTTAGGCCAATTATTCCATCAGGAGACTGGACTTTAGTAAAGATTAAGAAAAATAATTTTTAATATTTATCATTTATAGTGAAATCTGGTCTTTTTCATCATATTAATTGGTGTCCTTGGGTAGATCTTCGTTTCAGTTGCAATTTGAGGTATTAGTCCACTATTAGTGTTCTATGATAATGTCATGAAAATTTCTTGAAGATTGAGTACTTGTTGCATGTACTGGAAAAGTGGTGCTGCCATCTTAAGTTGGGCATCAGTCCAGAGATGCTGACTAGTCACATGACCTCTTGTTGGGCAATTTTTTGTCAAAATACGGCTGACTTTGCAAGAGATAGGTTGCATTCAGTTCTCATGAGCATTTTTCTTCAAGTTTCCTTTGTTGCCATGCTGAATCGTAAAGCCAAGGGCAAGAGCAGGAGAGAGAGGGAGGCAAGGAGGGTTAATTCTGCGTCATTCACTGCTGGAGTTCGAGTACAGCTTATTCAAACTCATTGGTCCTTCAATGGGATCTTCATAATGACTGTGAGACAAGTCCAGGTTCAGCCTTATCATTGAGGTGGTCCACTGAGGGTAAGTTTGTTAGAATGTTCTACAATTACTTAACACTTTTCAGTGAAGATGCAGCATTACAGTCACTTTGGAGAACAAAGAGAGATGATTACAGTGGCCAAGACTCATTACATGTTGTTTGATCATTTAAATAGATTATGTCTCCGAAATTGTGGTCATTTTCCTTTAATTTCTTTAATCTAAGCAGTTCTTTTTGAAGAGATCTGATGATGTCTTTAAATGTAACTGGAGCATAATCTTGTTCTATGGGTATGCTATCAATATCAGGTGGGTGTATTTGAACTACATCTTCTGGATGTGATGAGCACAGTACCCATTCAATACTTTCTTTTTGCATTTTAAAATGTTTGTGATGGAGTGGCTGTAATGCAAGTGGTAAGAGATGAAACAGATGGAACTGATAATTAGTAATTACCACTCTCACATTAGATTATTTGTTCTGAGCAAGTAATGATTTTGCATACCTTTTATGAGCACCATTCCGAGGGAATATTCATTCAACCAACCATCAATGATGTTCATTTACAAGGTATTTTCACAGAAAAGTTGTGAAATGAGTTCTGAAAACCTATGTTTATTATTTTAAAGAAATGTTTCACACTGTTTGTCCTGGGATGTCTGACTTAAAGTTCTATGAGTTTTCCTTTGCTTTTGAGAGCGACGATTGTATTGTGTAAAATCAATTCCTGCATTTTCTAAATATGTTTGAACTGTTGCTAGTGTCACAGGAACTGTAATATTTGAATGTCCCTCTCGATTTGATTGTGATTTATGAACCTTATTAGTGAGTATGGTGGGTAAATGTCTGTTTTGATGGCTAAGTTGTCTGTTTAGACTGGGTGAAGCGAAAGGGTTCTCTTGTAATCAAATGGGAGCTGATATGTCAGCGGTAGTTAATGTTTTTGTAGACCTTTTATTGTCAGACATTCCAGGGCTTTGTTGAATATTTCAATTGTGAGAAATTGTGACTGACAATTCTGAAGGTGTGTGCCTTTTGGTTTAGTGTCCATCCATCAATTTGGCACACTTGCCATGTTTTCTGAGATACATGTATGCAACCACAATGATTATCACTATAATGGTTATTAGTATGGTTAATAAAAATTTTAACCATGTAGGCATTAAATATGGGTAGTTAGTATTAGTTAGTAGTTAGTTAATATTTAGTTAGTATTATTTCTGATATTCTTTCAGTTAGTATATCAGGTGTTATGGAATTAAATTCAGGTATATTGCTAGCTAATTTATTTAATTCTTCTGGCATTAATTTTGCTATCCCAGTGTCATGCAATATTGTAAAATCATTTACTTCATTATACAAGAGTGTCAAACTGTTCATTTTAAGACCTAGCTTTCTTGATTTAACTTCTTTAGTAATGACATTCCTGGCAGGAAGCATCATTGATTGGGTGGTAGCTGAACAAGACTCTGGTAAACTTACAATGTCCATTGGATATTTAATCAGCCAGTTTGATGAATGTAGTGACATAGCTAAATCCATGGTTTGGTTTAGTATTGTTAGTTTGCAGTGTTTGTTTATTCTTTGATCATCCTGAATGAATAGAAAGCATTCACAATGTTGTGATTTATATGTTGGGTACATTGCACTATTTATTTCACAAAAGTGTCCATCAGTCATTTGACAGCTTAGAATTTTGTCAGATGAAGGGAAGGTTAAATATTGGTTGTTATCTGATATTGCTAAGTATGTGGTTGATAATTCATATTTAATTTGCTTCTTGAGAACAGGGTGGACTATGGGTAGATTGTGTATTTTAAACAAGTCAAAACTTTGTGCTCTATCTACCAAGGGTAATGTCATTAGGACAAATAATGTGTTTTGATAGATGGTTGAACTTACACTGGCTATTTGACAGAATTGCCAGATATCTGTTTCAGGGCTTGCTGCTAGACACAGTTTAGGATGTCCTTTAAGATCATTTTCTGCTATTTGTAATAAATCTTTGAAATCTATTGGGGAAATTATTGTAGGATTAACTTTATTAATGCCTAAGGTGTTTTGGTAGTTGTAGATTCTCTGCAGATGAAGTTCTAATTGACTAATTCTTGTGCTAAAAATGGATATTCTGCTTCTTATTTGAAGTATTGAGAATATAAAGTTCCTGTCTGCAGCTAACCTTTGGGTATGATAAGATAGATTGGTTACAGTATGGTTTAGGTGTATTAATTTTTTATCTAAGCTGATCAGAACTTTTTCAATTTTCCTGAGTCTCAATTTGAGTTAGATTTGTGAGTTTAAACATAGTTCACAATTGATCCTGTTGTAAGTGTCGGTTTTTCATCAACACTGCAACATTTGACTTAACTTGTTCTAGAGTATTGCTATCATCTGATCCAGTGCCAAAAAGGAATCCTACAATGCTTCCTAACAAGAATCTTTTAGTTCTATGATTTTGATCAATTGTCTCTGAGTTATCTTCAGCGAATGTGTTTGCTTTATTAAAATGTTTAAAGAATTCTTGTTTCATGGTGTATAGATGGTTATTAATAGTTATTACTTCAGAAATACGCTCACTGAGAATGGTTTTATATGAATTATATCTAAGTCATTCATAATGAGGTCCCATTTTAATTGGTGGATATGTTTTTCTATTCATGTATTTATTTAAGTCAATTAATAGCTCATCTGAGTAATCTCTCAGAGAATCAAATATATTAAGATAAGGCTCAAAGTCTATGAAGCTAATGATGTGGTATTTTGATTTACTTTATGTGATTGAATTTATTTGTTCAAAAATTACCCATTGTTTACTTTTGTGGTTATCTGATGTGTATGTTTAATTTCTTGACTTAAATGTTGATTTGGGTTTACATAAGTGATTGATGTATTATTTTTTGTTTTAAAATTAATTGTTACTTTAGGTGGAGCTTCTGACTTCGGTAATGGGTGTCCCACCATTCCTGTGGCAAGCAACATCCCAAGAGTAAACCACCTGTAATTTCAAGAGGGATTCTTGAGTCTCTTGAGTACTAACTATATCAGATTGTTATTACTTTATTTAGTGAGGTATTTTCCTTTTCAGCAAAATTTGTGATCATTTTCCTTAAATAATCTGTTTGGGATAAAATGTTGCGTAAGGAGTTCATAGGTCATTCTTTTGCAGTTTTTATCTACTGAGTGGTTGTGCAAGCATCACATTGATGGTTTTGTCTCATTGTTCAGAGATTTTGATTCTCAGTTGCATTGTATGAGCCACTTGTATTTTATTTTAATATTTTAATCATCATGGATGTCTTGAACACTTTTCCTTGGATGGAATTCTTCATGATTGTTGCTACCATCATTTACTTGTGCTCCTAAATATTTTCTACATACTTGAACTACCAGAGATTTTTGGGTCAGCAGTTTTAAATGAACAATTAGTGCTACTGGAGTTAAATTCAAGGTTAAGAAAGTGAGAGGCTGAGGGGCAACACTCCCAGGAATTGGATCCAGGTGAGTTTATGAATCAATGTATATTTATTCAGGTCCAGATTGTGTCTTTCATCTTTGACTTAATAATGTTTTGTCACAAAATTAGATATAAGTGTCAGGTGACTTGAAAGAGGTTTCAATGAGGGGGCAGGGTATCTCAGGGTACCAAATCTTTCTTTGTATCGACCTGATTATAGGAAATTTTGCTAATGTTACCTATTTTCAAGTCATTTGATTATTTACTTGACTCATTTATTAATTTTATGAGTTTTAGTGGCTGCTGATTGGGTCTCCTTTTATCTTTGATTTGAGGGTAGTTGGACTGATCCATGTTAGTGCTTGTAGTTTGTCATTTATTCTTTCCAGTCAACATCTTTGTATTTTGTATCTTTAATTATAAAAGTGTAATGGATAACATTAATCGGCTTAGGATGCTGTCTGAACTATGGATGAGAAATCCAATTTATGGCTGTCCACACTGCAGACACCTATTCTGGGGTCTGCTATCTATGCAAACACATTTGATTAACTGATGGTGTAGAGGTGAATGTCCTTATTTAACGCTGTGCATGAGTCCAGCACCAGTGTGTTATGCAAAGGCTCATGCCCACTTGTCAAATTCTTTATACATCTGTACTTGATGCCAACAAGTGCGTTGGTCTGCCTTGAGCTTTGAGGCTCATCTAGGTATGTAGTTTCTTATTTTAATAGTGTAACATATTTTATTTTGTAGTACCCATTCCAAGGGGATGTGTACCTTGGTGGGTATGGAATACCTTGTGTGAGTTCATTAGTAAAGGCCTGCAAACTGCTGGATTTTTCCGACATCAGCAGCAGATATAGAGAGTGTCATAAGCACCCTCTGGTCTGGACTTCTCACATCCAATGAAGGCATACCAGCCCACTAGTGGGCGCTTTGGAGCCCATTACAGGTTACTTTGCCCCAAGCCTGAAGAGAGCTATACTCGCTATTTGCTTGTTGATTATGGTTGATCCAGACGTACAGTTTGTTGGTCATCACCACTACAATGAGTGTGGTCATCTTGGACACTGCCTGTTAGTAGTGGATCTCATCAGTGGATGTTACCCTTTTGCCATCAGGTTGGACTTGCACGGGTATCCATCTCACCACATTTTTGTCCATCTTGACATAGAGAGCATGGAAATTATGCAAGCCTGGCCACACTGTAATTGTTCTAAGTTGGGCTTAATTTTACTGTGTTTATTTCAGAGATTTTCATCGTTCTTGTTCTTTGTTACAGTTAATTTATGGTTGACTTAATGCATGTTATTCTGGTGTTTATCAGCAATTTTCATAATCTGTTTATTTTGTCAGACTTATCTCTTTTACAACTGTTTTAGTCTTTTTAAACCTAATCAGTTCTGTGAATCATTTATTTAAAATTATTTCTCTACTGTATGGTCTAATTTATTCATTACTGATTTAGCTTTCATAAAAAATGTTACACATCATGTCTGATTACTAGTTTAGTGCCTTTCGATTTGCTATTTATTATTCCAATGTATTCTTATTTTACAGGAGTAGCTCATCTCTATAGTTTGTTGTAAACGAGTCAGTGTGTTCTCTCGGTTGGGTGGTGGGCGCGTGTGTGATCATTGTCATTAAGGTTATTATCACCTATTGTTTTACGTTTTAAATTCTGAAACTAGAATCTTTATTCATTTTATGTGACTGAATTTCTGTAAATATTGTAGTGTTATATCTGAGTATATTGGTTTTTACCCTTTGTTTTTTAGAAAAGTGTATTTCATCATTTCATCATGTAAATGGACGGATTGTTTGGTATGAGTGACATCACTGTATATATTCAACATTTGTTTAATTCTCGAGTTTCACCATATCTCAGATAATCAGAAGGTAATTTTCTGTTTGTTGTTATTACTTCCTTTAATTCATAGATATCCATTAGCTTCTCCATGATCCTCACCTTGTTACCAGATAGATAAAATAATTAAATAGCAATAAATCTCCTTATTCTATACCTAGGGCAATTCCGGGTCTCTCATTGGATAATAGCCGATAAATAATTATTGTATTTAAGTTGTATTTTAAGATACAAGGTTTTTAGTAAATACTACATGTAGTATTTACTTTTCAGTAGATAACAGGTACAGTATTTACTGTAACTGCTACATCTTACTTCAATATGCATGCGATTAATTCAGCCAATGAAATAGCAATAAAATCAGCACCCCTGTTGGAGCAGACGACAAGATGGATGAAAGTCGTTTTGATGACATCAATGATAATGATTTAGACCAATTACGAGAGGACTTAAAGAATCCAAATACTGTTAAAAGTGATAAGAAAACTGAGAAGATATTCGTGGAGTACCTCAAAGTAAGATGGTCAGACAAAATACCAGACTGTGATTATTGGCTTCACGATGAGAGTACTTTAGACAAAGTTTTATGCAAATTTTGGTTTGAAGTGAGACAAAAGAAGAAAGATGAAGTGACAAATGATTACAAGAAATATACTGTTAGCAGTTTAAAGCATTTGAGGTATGCAATCAACAGGAATTTAAAGCGACACGGACATGAATATGATATTACAAAATCTGAGTCCTTCACAAAAAGTCAAGTAGCATTTCAAGATGCTTGCTGCCAACTTAAAAAGCTCAGATTAGGACATGTTAAGCACTATGAGGAGATCAAGCCCAGAGGTAAATAATTCACTACTTATTTACTTAAAATTCAATTGCCATCATTTAGTTCTGAAAAAAAAATTCCCTTATTTTGTACAGAAGTTGATGTGATTGGTAAACAATGGCAACAGTGATAAACAGTAAATCTAGGTCAACTTGATGACATCATCAAATTTCCTTCAATTTCATTGGCTAAAATCACTTTGTAAACACAAGCACATGGCTCAACAGCCAATAGAAACACTGATCATAAGATAACTAGATCAAAGCGTGTATATTAATGAGGTGTTTGTAAGGACAAATATTTGTGATGACTACATGTTTGTTTTATTCTATTTTCAGATTTAATAAAACTGTACAACAGTAAGTACATGGGCCCTGATGAATCTCCCAAATCACTCCAGAGGAAGGTCATGTTTGATATTTGCTACTATTTCTGTTGCTGAGCTCGAGAGAAAATTTTAGTAATGACAAAAGACACCTTCAAACTCCACTTCAATGTTGACATCCAAATTCCCTATGTCAAGAAGGTACAAGATGAGATGACTAAGAACCACCAAGAAGTGGATCAAGAAATTACAACAGGTTTCATGCCACAGATACTTGGTACGGACCATACACCACATCAACATTGCCCAGTGAGATCCTTTGAAAACTACATTAATGCTCTCAGTCCAGATTCCAACATGTTGTGGCAACAGCCAAAGAGATCGAAGCTACCACCTGGTATTAAGACCTGGTACAAATCTGTGCAAGTTGGACATAATACAGTGGATAACTTTATGCCAGATATTTCCCAGTTCAGTGACCTGAGTAAAAGATACTCCAACCACTGTATTCGTGTCACAGGATCCAACAAGCTTACTCATGGAAAATTTATTCCAAAGCAGGTGATGTCGGTAACAGGTCACAAATCAATTGAAAGTTTGGCAATTTACCAGAGGGTACAGGATGACGAAAAACTTTGTATGGGTATGTACCTGACTTTCAATCTCTTCAATTGCCAAGAAGCACAAAAACTTCATGATGCACAGAAAATTCAGATTGAAGAAGGCACCAGAGAAAAGCCACCCCAAATTGCCCAAATAAATACTGTACAACCTTCTGCAGCACCTGTACTTCAGATTGAAATGCACCAGAACCTCATGCACTAGACCCGTCCATACCACAACTACTACCACTAAATGATGCCCTGGTACCCTATGAGCCACCAACTAAAGTGCAAAAATTACAGAATCCAGTAGAAACAGCTGACTTTGACATCCTAGAAATTCTAAATGATTTTCAGAATGATACTGAAGATCAGGAGCTCGTCCTTGCAGCAACTCAGTGTGAAAAAGAAAATGAAACCATAACTAAAACAATGACAACCAAGACGGCACTGGTGAAAAAATCCTCCCCAAGAATACCACTACAGCATACTTTCCAAAACTGCAGTTTTGGAAATATTGGAACTTTAAATATTCACATTCATAAGCATTAAGATGTAGTTTCTGTGATTGTTGTACACAAACCGAAAAACCAAATTATCTATTTAAACGATACCTTATTTACATATATAATGACAAATTTTCATTTATTAAAAGCTAGCTACACTGTAAACTAAACTTACCATATTACATAAAAGTACATATATTTAATATTAATCTTGTTACCACATGTAAACCATACATAAATAATTATCTAGTTGAATATTTTTGATGTTTGAACGTTTCAATAAACTTTACAATTTTAATCCTATGAATTCAATTTTTCTTACAAATACTTAAATTTAAAAATAAACATGATGTACATGTACTATTCATCAAAAGAAACAGTTTGATATGTTACACGACATACTTTGGATAAAAAAATTCAATATTAAAAGGATAGTGAACAAAAACAGTGAAAAGTGAAGATATAGAATAAAAAAGTTACTGTGTCCTCAGGAGATGGATACCAGGATTTATCTACTCAGCACTGGTGCTGGTATCCACCATGACACCTTCGGTGCCCCTGCGGATACCAGCACCAGTGCTCAGTAGATAAATCCTTGTATCCACCTCCTGAGGACACAGTAACTGATATTACCATTAGTCGAGCAGCACATTAATAAAGACTCTTACTGAGAGATCATAATTATTACAGACAATTTCTTCTTACCATCTGTCGAAATAAGCAGATAAGCTGTCTTTATTCATACCCTTACCACATGCATACTTTGTACTGTTGTCAGGATCTTCAATTATTAACAAGGATATGACTATCTAGTGATCAGAATGTCCCTTTAACATTTCAGCCTTAATTTAGAATAAAATTTAGGAATTTGGCACCACAAATAATGCAGTGAATTATTTTGAATAAATTGCACAATAAATTGCACTAAGACAATAAGATGAATGGTAAAGAAAATAACTAGGTGATGGTGATTAATTAAAAGCCAAAATCATTGTTACATGACATCAACCAACTTAATACAAGTACCTACAAATAAATAAGATAATTAACATGTTAAGTGTTACGTATTAAGCATGATGCAGCATGCTATTCATAATGCACAAAGTTCAGACTGAGAGAGAGTTCTCACAAGTTGGCTGTGTCATGACTGATAGTGAGAGAGATCTCTTGCAGTCCAGAGTACAAATAAATAAGAACATGCTCCTCTGAGAATATCATTAAAATGAATAAGGAAATAAATTGATAAGAAAAATGAGTGTAAATACCTACTATCTGACTTGAACCTGATGAGTTGTTGACTCTCGAGTAAAACACTTTTTCCTAGACTGCATAAATTCATCGGGTTATAGACAATCAGTGATCCAACTGTTTACTATCCAAATAATTCCTATGATACTAACTGTAAAACAGAGATTTAAAAAAACTGTGCAAAACAAGTAAAAATCATAGCCAAACAAAAGATACAAATGTGATCAAAATAGAACAGCTGAATTAAGATAAAAAGTAATTACATGTAACAGATTGCGCAAAAACAAGATAGTGAGTTTTTATGGTAATGTTATTTAATCCAGATTGACCAAGCTGTCAATCCATACCATTTCACCTGGTCCTCGACTTCTTGAGGTAAATTCGGTCTGTCAGTTTTACTTCATTTTGCTTTGGGCTGCTTCATGGTCAATTGCTTCTTTGCTTTGGGCTGCTTCATTGTAAATTGCTTCTTTGGTGCCATGGTTGACTGGTTGACTTCGAAGACTTATGAGTAAAAGTTTGACAGTTCTTTGTTTATATACAATCCAAGAAAACATGCACAACATACTTTCTAAACTTGCACATGCTGTAGTTCCTCATCATTGGTAGTTTGCTGGTATATGCATATGTATTAGCCATGTGGCAGTTCTCTGATTGGCTGCACAATTCCGGGAAAGTTTAGCTCCAACTCCTTCCTGTCCCACTTATATCTGATTGGTCGCGGGGTTAAAGGGAACACGGTCACTTTGATTGACCTTACAAGTGTATGTTGCTATGATACACATCCGAGCTGGGCATTTAATTTCTCCAATTTTTGTACATATTAAATTTTATTAATTTAGTGAATCACTATCATTATTGCAATAATTTTAAAATTAATATGGTTGAATTATGCATACATAACAAACATTTTGCATTAAATTTATGTTTTAGAGAATTATACCTTGCAAACTTGCACATTGTCAAATCTCTCTAACTCATCACTTTGATGATCCTCAAATGAGCAACCAAAACTTCAGTTTGAGCATCTACACGAGCTGATCTTTTCTCGTATTGACTATTTTCTCTCACAAATCCATTTAACTTCTAATTTTACTCCATCTTACAACAATACTAAAGAATATTAAGGATAATAAACACAAAATATACTTGCGAAGATGAATAATCCAATACAATCTAATAATATATATAGTTCTCCCACTTCTTTAGGCCTTTCTTTCTTCTTTTAAACTTGTTCGTCACCCATTTCAGTTTGTTTCAGTTTCTTTTGCAGCTGTCTCAGCATCAGCAGCTTCATTAGATGTCTTGTCCTCATCCATTTTCTTGTCCAATGGAATACCAGTGTTGTCCACTTCATCAGCATCATCCGAATCAACAGTCCAATGGTCGTTCAAAAGCTCCCAGTAGGCACCATGTACCTCATCATCGTAATCAGTGTCACTGTTTGGATATAAACTCAGACCTAACGATCTGGTCATTTTGAGTTCCTCATTGGGTTCCATTCGAGCCTGTTTCAAAAGTTTGTCAGAATTTATCTGCCATTCGTAACCAAAGTCTCTGATCAAACGCTGAATGCCATGGTATTTGCATGGGCAAACACACAGTTTTTCAAACTCTAATTTATTGATCTTCTCCTCAATGATTTCCAAAGGCCAATTTTGTTCACACATCAACTTCTGTCGAAAGTAGGCTCTTTCCTCTCTACTGAAATGTCCATGGTTTTTCTTTACATGCTTGTGTTCTTCAACAATGTTATTTGCTGAATAGGGTGTACTTAAAAAGTGTACCCTCATCAACAAGTTGTAGATAACATTGTCAACAGCTAAGAAATATGCATCTGCAGCAGAAACGCATGGATCTGTTCCTTGAATGTCCATCTCTAGATAATCTAAAGGTGGCATCGTCTGTGAAATGAAGACAATGGACCTGTTAAGGGCCATTGCAGATGAGCCGGGCATTGACATTCTTGTGTAACCAATCTGTTTGTCCACTTAACCAGTCTCTCCACTGACAAAGGACTTAATCCAGGTAAATGGTAACACAACACCTAAATTTCATCTCGGTTAGAGAACATCTTGGTTAATGACAAAACCAAAGCTGCAACTTCCCCTTGGTACAATGGTGGTTGTGCAAAACTGCTTTCGCAATTGCGGAGGTACAACATGCTAGCTATGTAGTTATAGATCTGCATGTTTCTGAACCTGTGATTGGCACAGTGGTCCACTAAGGCATCAACAAAATCATTGAATTGTTCTATGTCTTCTTCATCTGAAAAAATCACAGCAGAACTTCCCACTATAGTTGTGAGAGCATACCTCAGCATCATTCCATTGTAGTTCTTGTAATTTTGATGTGTTGTCCATCCTGACACATTTC